>JAGGAV010015642.1:9156-37158 GCA_017657295.1 Termitomyces sp. DKA64 | reverse complement strand
TCACCATCATACATGTCCAGGAGCATGGGATGGGGGATCCATGCTTGGGAGTTTACCAGAGCTGCCAGAAGGCCTACTGGAGCTGCCAGAAGGCCTGCCAGAGCTGCTGGGGGTGGTTCCACTGCTGGAGAGGGCACAGAGGTAGGGGGCAGGTGCTCTAGTAGTGCCTGAAGGGATTGGGAAATGAGCTTGGTGGTTTGGCAAAGGGTGGAGAGTTTGGTTGTGTGATAGGTGAGGAAAGATTGGGTCAATTGCACCTGACTCTCTAGGTGTAGCAGGCAAGCCCAGGCCTTGTCTTGAGGGGCTGGGGCCTCTGAGAGAGTGTCTGGATTGGCAAGCTGAGACATGGAATTCCACAGGTGCTTAAGCCTGGTGGGGAAGCAACAGATAGGGGGCTTAGAGACTCTGTGCAGGCTATCAGGGGCTTCCAGACCAGGATTTGTAGCCTTGTTCTGCTGTAAGGGCAACCTCCAGGAGTGATGGCTAAATCACACACCTAGCAGAGGGGAGTCTGAAGTATATTAGAACAGTAACCAACAATACAAATAGTGACTAATCACCTAGCAGAGGGGAATCCAAAGAGAACAAGTCTAAGGATCACCACTGCTTGGTGCAGTGCATTAGTTGGTGGCAGAGGCATGGGAACAACTGTGCAGATCACTGGAGCTAACCCTAACCTCAGGAAAATGCTCAACAAGGGACTACAGCAAGCCCCAGAGGTTTCTGGAAAAGGAAAATGATTACCAGAGATCTCCAGGGGTCTGGAGAGCACCCCAGAGGTATTGAATGAGCCTTGGAGAAGGGGAGTGAGTCCAGGAGAGTTGGCATAGGTTAGGCATGGAGGTCAGAAATGGAAGTTCCCTGACAAGTACATAGGGAGACCTGCAAAGGTCAAGGGCCACTATGTAAGCACAATTTGGATCCACCCTAGGTACAAGGGAGTCAGACTATTGGTGTCTATTAACACAAATCCAGAGGATGTTGCAGACACCTTGGTACTAATGTCAAAGCAAACTCAGATGAAATTCTCTGACAAAGCATCATGGTATTCTGGCAGGGCCAGAGCAAGGTTTCTAAGGCCTTGACACAATAGCATTTGGCTACTAGAGTAGCTAAACATCTGTGAATACAATGGTCACTTGGGGAAGGAATTGTCCTAACTGACCCTGTAAAGTTCCTGAAACTTTACATGGTCTTCTTGGCACAGGAGGGTAGATGACTACCTCCAGCAGAAGAAGCTACAAGAATCTCAAGCATCCTCTACACTACCATCACTGTTTGGAGGGTGGCACCTCTACCCCCACTCTCTCTCATCAACAAAGCATTGACAATTCTGCAGGTATCTTTGTTCCTCATCCTCAAGCACAAATCACACATTTCAAGCCCACCCACCCAGGGTACAGATAGCAGACAATACATTTATTACTGTGAGAGCACAATTTTTGCCTGATGTTATGAGCATAGTGTTCATATCTTCTGTGAGGAGTTTGACACCCCTCTTAGATTTGCTCCCTCAGGGTTGGGCATCCACAATGTGGACTCCAAACACAAATCAGTTAGGCTGCAGTAGACTGTCAGAGATAGGCTAGGATCAACTGACCTAGCATCTACTGATGCCAGGTCTGTCATCACTGTGGAACAGCTGACAGTGGACTGTAGACCCACTGAGTCTATGCAGAGAGCCCTGACATGAGAAGACCAAGTTGCCCTCCAGCAATTCTGGAATAACCTGGAGGACTTTAGTCAGTTCTTTGTTGATGATCAAGGTGTAGTGTACCAAGGTAACACTGCTTATGATGTGTGGCCAGAAGAATATGCTCCACCAAACATATGTCTAGTGAAAACTGAGGAGTGAGATGATTGCTCCTTAGTGAACAGGTACACATGCTCATAGCCCAGCAGTGTGATTGAGGCAGTCAGATCAGGGAGGGAGCAGGCCTTTCTCTCAGTGAGACTATGCTGGCAGAGGTGGAGGAGATCTGGGAAGGGAATCATCAAATGATGAGCCTGACTCCATGTCTCTGCCCAGGTTGCATAATGGATCACCAGTTCCTAGTGTAAGAGGTAGAGGACTGATTGGGGGTTACTCTATCCAGATTGAGGGCCACCCCCACTTCTAGAAGGAAGTCTCACAAGTCTAGGAGGACCAGGTGGTCCTCCCTATGATGATGGAGACAACAAACCAAACCTCATGAGTATGGAGCAAATGTTAAGATTAAAGAGGATGACAGCCCTTTCCAAGAGACAACTACAAAGGTTTTTAATGCCTCTGCAACATTGTGGACAATTTGCCACTCTAGGAGTGGTAGAAGCCTGCAAGTATCACTGTCAGATGATGCATGGATTGTCTGAAGTTGGTGATAGAACAGCTATTACTGGTCTGAGTGGCAATACCAGATGGACTGAAGCCCAGGAGGAGTGACCCATTCAAGATAATAACCCCCTATGGTGGGTCAGCCAAGTTCAGTGAGCTTGAGGATTGCCTGATGAGCATCTACATGTTTTATGCAGTTGCTCAGTATGGTGGGAAAGGACACAACCAAGAGAAAGTCCTAATCCTTATGGACTTTTTTGCTGCCAGTGCATTGAAATGATATCTGTGACATGTTATCCATGTCAACAAGACCCAGTCCTACTGGAGGTTTGAAGATGTAATCCTTGGATTGTATAATTGTTTTGTACAGCCCTCAATAATGTAAGATTCTCATAATGCATTCTGCAATATAGTGTATGCAATCAAAGGACTTCTATGATGCCTTGCTTAACCATGCTCAAAACATGACCATCTTTCCTGACAAATTGACAATTTGAGAGTGATTTTTAGAGATTCCCTCTGATATGCTTGTTGTGTCAATATGTAACAGAGGCCTCTCTCCCAAAGTAAATACTGAGAAGTTTGTCTCTGAGGTAAAAGCCTACAAAAATAGCATAAAAACTGCTGCACACTATTTAGAGTGCAGCATGAAGATCAGAGCAGGATGGACTCTGTTGTTGGCTGCAGCCCAGTTGCCTAAGTTTGGGACAGTGCTAGCTAAATGGTGAGGTTGGAGAAGAATAATCTGCTTCCTGGAAGCAGCCAATTTGTACTGGAAGAATGTCTGGAAGCCCTATGACTTCTCCAATTGATATGTCTCCACCAAGGATCTCAGTTTCTGACAGGATTCACCTCTGAACTATACTGGGTGTGAAGCTGTACACAACCACTACCTATCATCCCCAGTCTGATAGGCAGACAGAACATGTCTATGAGGAAGTGGAGCAATATCTCTGTTGCTTCCACAATGAGACAGGACAATTGGGATGAAATCTTACCAGACACTGAGTTCCAATACAATAACCACACTCATGCCCCCATGCACATAACTCTGTTCTTTCTGAATACCAGCCAACATCCTTGTGATGGTCTTTGAGCCCAGAGCTTGCACCAGAGAGAATGAATCTGTGAATGAGTTCATGTATAGAATCAAGAAGGCTCAAGAGGAGGCAAAGGCAGCACTGGAAAAGGCTAAGAATAATATGGCATGATACTATGACTGTTAGAACTCTAGCTTAGGCACTTGATAAGAGAATGAGTCCCTCAGTCTTGTATAAACAACTGATATTAATGTACCATACCTGATAAGAGAGTGAGTCCTAATAAGTATGGTACAGTATCAGTAAATAGATAAATATCAAAGTAAAGATAAGAACTTACCCTCAGTCTCATATAAACAACTGAGGTCCATACATATAGGTATATGGCATAGGAATAGGGTTATAAGGAAACAATGAGACAATGGTACATGAGGACAATGGGATTGTGAAGAGAAAATGTGATAAGGAACAATAGCAAGCTTCATGGTGGCCACAATGGGTGTACAACAATGACTGGTGTCAGACATGAGCCCCAGAGTACAAAGTCAGGTGACCAAGTTTACCTTGATGCTTTGAACATCACAACTGCTTGACCCTCCAAGAAGTTATTGCACCCCACCTTGGGCCCCTTCATGGTGGAAAAGAAGGTAGGTGCACTAGCCCACTAACTGAAGCTTTCCCCAGGTCTGTGCCAGCTACACACAGTCTTAAATGTTGTCATGTTGTTCTCAGCACCAGAAAACTCTATCTCTGGTCATCATTCCAAGCCACCCTCATTACCAATTTTGATTGACAACAAAGAAGAGTATGAGGTGGAGGAGATATTGGATAGCAGAATTTTTGGGAGAAAGCTGCAGTTAAGGTGAAGTGGAAGGGTTATGGTATTGAGGACATCTTTTGGAAACCTCAGGAAAATATATATGCACCAGCACTGGTCTAAAACCCTCATCACGGGCACCCCAACTGCACCAAAGGCAATCTGAAGCATTTACCCCATCTCAGCAGCTAATGGAGTTGAGGTGCAAGGCTGAGATGGTACAGGCCTAAAAACATCATTAGATGGAAAACTGGCATCTGTTAGCTTTTTCCATGCCTAGAAATTTGCTTGAAGGGTGGAAAGAGAGTAACATGGTACAAATCCAGAAGGATAAGTTGATGATAAATATCAGGAAGGGGCTGCCTGACCAGCCTAATAGCCTGGAGTGATGTGAGGGTCAGGCATGGTATCTGGGTACTTTTCAAGTCCAGTGGCAACCCTACAACCAATTGGAAAAACAATCCATAGTGAGCCCAGTTAGAAACACCCCCCCTCCATCTCTCCTTCATGTTAGGGTTGAGTTCGGTGATTCGCAATGTGATGCGACTATAGCTATAAAACGAGGTTTACTGGAAAATAGTTGTACAATCCGTAGACTTGTACATACCTATAAAACGAGGTAGATTACACTCCTTAGTCTTGTTCACGGTACGGTCCATTGTAACTAGTGTCGTCACGTGCGCATCGTGACATTTCCCCATTTTTTAGGATTTATTCATTTATTTGGTTTCTCTTACTACCACCGGACCCTATTTTTTCGAGAGATCAAGGTCCAGGGACCGTCCTCAAGAAGACTGGTTTCACGTTGCGGACCAGTTTCACATCGCGACACATCACAGTACCTTTATTGCAGTGGCACAGCATTTTGAAATTCACGTGAACCACTCGCTTAAGATTGACGCTGGCTCACTATTACAACGATAACGAGTCTAGCCTATGATCAACATTGGCATAAGTGTGGTATCTCAGCAGTCCGGGTATAGCAAGCCTCGTTCCAATCCGCTCCTAATCAACTTCTACTCTGCACTGAATGGCCACTAGCGCTTTACCGAAGGCGCTCATGTCAAAGCCCGTCTCGCTCATGATTTCAGCAGCAATGCCCTTAATATCAGTTGCGTGTCCAGTCTTTGGCCTGGGCATCGGGGACGTTCCAGAACTCACCCATTCCAAAACAAGCGGATTCTGTGACGTGGGACTGTAGTGACAATCCTCGAAGAGCTCTAGATGACGAAAGAACGACTTCGTTGGGTTAAAGAGAGGCAATGCTTCGACAATGATTTCAGTCTCTGATCCCAGGTTCAAATGGAGGTACGTACCTTGATGGATCTTTGCCAAGGCTTCCTGGTCTGAAAGGCCGTTCACGAACATCACTAGAGAGAAAATCAAAGAGGACGTCGCAGACAGGCACAAATCAACAAACGGAAAGCACAAACGACGATGCACGCCGTGTTTTCGACGAGAGAGTGAACAAGGACCTGCCCGCCACTCTCAATTGCCTCTTTTATGAATAGACAAACGTCAGGAAGCGCAAGGAGTAATCCACCCCTCCGGCCTGTTGAATTGATGTCCCGATGCTTCTGAAGACATGTCAGGGCAGCAGATGGTATTTTTGTCGGCGAAATGGACAGAAGATGAGTGATGCCTGCATCAGATATTAATGACTCGGCCTGACATATGTCTTCGGGAAATTCACTGAATGGCGATCAGCCAGCACATGAGAATAGAGCAAAAGACCACAAACCTGCTAAGAAGCAACTTGTCTGGAAGGATGATTGTCGTGTCAATCATTTGATTGAGAAATTGAGTGACATTTCGTTTTTGTTGTCGCTTCCAGCGACAGTACGCTGAATTGGTGGGACAGGGGTTATATTGACATTCAGCAAAAGCTTCAAGCTGTTTAATGAAACCGTAGTTAGGATGTATCTCTGGTCGTCCTGTTGGGCAAATGAGTAAGTTGCAAAACCAGACATAAGAGAAATTCTACGTTGTTTAATAAATTTGATGGCAGTTGTCCTGCTCATCTTCCGCGTCTTCATCACTACGAGGCGTAAATTTCAGGTGCGTGTGCAGTGTAGAGTTACTTACGATAGGCAGCCACAACTGTTGTACTCCGCGATATTCCCATGACACAATGTACCATAACTTTGCCACTATTCTTGAGAGCAGCTTCAATAAAATTGCAGGCTTCAGGAAGGCGGATGAGGATATTATCATATTCCGAATCGTTGACAGCTACTATCAAGTGATTCGGACCTGTTGATGGGTAATCGGGGCATACAGACAAGATATGTGTTATTCCAAGTCTCCTCAATGTTTCCGGTGATTGTGCAGCTGAAAGACTGACAAACCATTGGGTCCGGCGCTTAACGCTGTAGTAAAAAAAGGTCGAACTTACTTGCCGAGATAAATTTGGTCCTTGACGATCTCATTAACGCTGGGACTTCCGCATGACATGTTGAGAGGTACAATATCTGCAAGAACAAGAGAAGGAGCGGAGATCTTGTCAAGAGCGGAAGAGTGAGAAGAAAGGGAGAAGAAACAGAATGATAGCTATGTCTTCTCCGGTAGCCGGCTTCGACAGAGTGATTGATGCACCCGCGTGGCCTTGTGGAGCAACCATCGTCACCCACGGAAAGGCCGGCCCGCATCGGCCACGGGTCCTTTTCTGGCAAAATGAATGTCCCTTACATTCAAAGCTCGGTTGTCAGTCATTCCCAAGCCCCGAGAAAGAGAGGAGTACCGAAATTCCGAAAATACAATCATAGCAGGAATCGAGACTGGTGAGTGTCCAACTCCTTACCTCAGGATTTAGTACCCTCTTGTTCCCTCTTGCCCGCGGCTTAGGAGAGTATGGCACAGTAGAACCCGACATAGGGCGCGGCCCCAGCGGGTATAGGAGAAATCATCATCATCATCATCATGGCACAGTAGAATCAACCATCGAAGAATTCGACGAAGTCCAAATCCTATTCGAATTGGAGGTCAATGATCTGTGTGCCGAGTGCAAAAACTAGAGCCTCATAGTACGGTTATCTTGAGAATTATAGACATGATCGATGTTCGAAGACGAGTATACTTCACTATGACACAACGGGCATTTTCAATCTCAGTAAATGGCTACCTACGGGTTAAAACTTGAACGTCGGGCGCGAGCGTTGTCATAACAGGCCATATCGCTACTTAAGGGCATTATGATACCGAATAACACACTGTCCACTGTCCACCATGTGTCAACTTTGCCTGGTAAGGAGGAAAGAGAACAGGAACTTGATCCTTATTTGAGTAGTTCCATTCGAAGAGGTAATAAATTCCCTGGGTTTCCGAAACCAGTTCAACGACATGCCATTTGCAAAGGCATGAAAAGGCATCCAGGGATCACGAATGGATTTGATCAGCGATCAACGATAAACGATCAACGAAGACGTCTGGTCAATTTGGAGACGAGTTTTGGAGAGAGTGCACGGGAAACGATCAGAGTTCAGTATACACTGTATTGTCGGTACAGGTGAAACTGGTTGTAGTAGACACGTGCGACTGGGCCATTGTTTGGTTTTCTTGATGAAGAAAAATATATGGCTATCAAGTTCCCACGCTCATCGATGGTCCTAGTAATTTAAAATTACAACCACTCCATCCAACGTCAAGCATGACCTGCCACTGTTTATCCTGTATCTTTTGCTTTTGCTCTCATGAGGAAGAAGAAGAGAACTTCAATATCCCCGTAGAATCGGATGATGAAACGACGCGCCTTATTTCACACAGCTTAGAACAGTACGTGGTCCGTTCTTCTTACCCTATCCACCATATTTCTTCCAGAACTCATATTTCCTTCCAGTTCAGATCCAGCGCTAATGAATCACTATAGGATACACCAGAAACTTGATAATATCGTCCGAGCAAAAGAAAGGCAAGTAACAGTAAAAGACTACAATAAAAATGTTGAATGCTCCAGTCACCAGGAAAATGGTGAATGTTGGGTCTCAGATACCCTTTAACCTTCACAATCAGGTTCTACCTCTCAATGTCGACCATTCGCTTTCTAGAAATTCCTCATCAGTTTTTGATTATCTTGATTCGACTGGTGGATATGATGGGGGGATGCACTACCGGCAACAGGCTTATCCTCCTATATCCCAACTGCGTTCCACGATCTCAGTGTCTCCCAACCCCTACAGTGATCGCTCGCACTCTAAATCTTTGGAATGCGAGCCACCGACACCAATACTGAACGTTCGACTTGTGGGCTTTACGAATAAACGAGGTCGTACAATGCGCCGACATCAGTCAGAGATCACAGTAGACTCTACGGCATCAGATAGCTCTCCTACAGTTTCTACGTTGCGTCATCTTACTGGAATTTCATCGCCATCAATTACCGTGAGTTTTGATATGTATCTGTCTGGTTAACACTATCTGACATGCCTCGAGGCACCGCCGGCTAATCTTAAGTTACATGAAATAGGCGCGATTTCTTTGAGCTGGAGTACAAATTGATTCTACCGATGCTCGAGCACATGGAGATATGCTTGGAATTTTCCCTGCGGAGCTGACGTCGTTGTCCATTTTTATAAGATACTCTGTTGTCATAATTGCTCGTTGCACTGCCGCTTAGTGCAGATGACCACTTCACCCACCATGAATGTATTTGTGGGTGTTGCGAGTCGGATCGCTATCTAGACACGCATTTGCACTCCACGCTGCCTTCCAAACGTGGATGCTTGCGATTTCCTCGTCCATACGCCGAATATGACGTCGTCTGGAAGTAACCACTGTGGAGTCCTTTTTTTTTGGTGGTTCTATACGGTCGTTGGGCATCCTACAAAGTTAGCCCCCTGTGGTCAAACTACTGTGTGGTTCTACAACTGGATCAAATCTTTGCACGAATAAATCGGGAGGACCTGCGTATGCATGTCACTCTCAAAGTCACATCCGATCGAGGCTTTTATCATATTGTATGTATGTATGTATGTAACATCCCCAATATAATGACATGACGTCGAATTCCATTCGCAGTGCTCGAATTTTTCTTATGTCATGATTCACTTGTGTTTGACAATCTCGAAGTCTTGTCTGTTCCAAGTTTAGAGCTTAGCTTGTCTCAAATTGCTGAGATCGGTCGGTCGATCTCGTCACTTCATGACTTCCTACACCGCAATCACCTGCATCGCACACCATCACTTTCACCATGAATGGTATTAGATGACCCTCATCAGGCTCCCTCAAACTCCGCAGGCTCCCTCTAGCTCTGCAGGTTCCCATTCCTCCGTCAGTCGCTTCGCCGACCTCGC
Source organism: Termitomyces sp. DKA64 (assembly GCA_017657295.1). Lineage (NCBI taxonomy): Eukaryota > Fungi > Basidiomycota > Agaricomycetes > Agaricales > Lyophyllaceae > Termitomyces > Termitomyces sp. DKA64. Next base: position 27,699 of record JAGGAV010015642.1, on the reverse strand, counting down.
TAGCACACCCTCGAAGCCGTATTCACACATCATTTACATCAGCAACTGTTGGATCGAGTTCCCGCTTCGATTATCATCGCTGTATTCAAACTTACGCATGACAACTACGCGCTGCGACATGTCTTGCAGCGGTGGCAAGTAGAAGGAAGAAGCTCGAGTCGCCCCTTATGAATCTGTAAAGACGATCATCTGCGAGTGGGTCTTGAACCTCTCGTGCCCTTCTAAAATGTCATACAGTGCACACAATATGGTCCATCTACATCTGGTGCGTTCAGTCTACCTTACAACTAAGCCTGGTGCCAGTTCAACCGGATCAAGCATCAGCTCGACTACTTAATCGATTGCTAGCAGCCCAATGCTCCGCCAATTCTACGTTCAGTTAAGCCCCTTGAGCCTGACTAGCACCGAGCAGGCTCTGACTCCTCCAGAAACGAAGTTGCACATGAACATCTTAATTGGTGCTCCTGTAGGTGGTGCCATCGATATTCTATATCGTACTTCTTGCATTTCATCTTTTCCGTTCAAACAAGAAAATATTCTCTGGCAAGAAGCGGACCGTGAGTCATCATTTTTCCTCCAAAATTGCCCTCCTGTGAACTCGACCCATTTCCCGTGGAAGATTTTTCCCCAACCCTCTACGACCGCCGGAAGCCTGGTCAATCCTTTCTCTGAACCCTACCGAGATATCCATAAAACATGGCTGCCCCTTCGAGATTGGGGCCACATAGCGCCACCACTGGATCTCGAGAGAGAATCAGATTCCAATTAAGTATGCAAGGTGATGCCATGCAAAACCCGTTTTGTTGTCGTCAGGACATAGATGGTGACTTCAGATATAGCACAGATTTTCTCTCCAGAAGCTCTGAGCAAAAGTGTCAGATGGACCTTGATAGTCGTTATTTGCGTTGCCGACACCCCATAAGAGGTCATCCTTCATCCGTTGAAGTCAAAGCTCTTAGTCCGGATGGCATGGGTATCGATCGGGCGGAGCAAATACAAGAATTAGTTGATCAATTACAAGGAGTCCCATGGCGGCAGGTGGTATAGTGATGGCAGAGAGTTATGTTATTCAGAGTAAACGTACAAGTCTCGCTTCATGTCAGATTGCTCATAGGATGTCCCGCATGTAAATAGTTGCACTTTGGATTTTGATCTCTGCATGTAATATAGTATTATTCCAAGATCAACTTTGCGACATCTGCCTCTCTGATACCCTGGTCTTGAACTCATTCGTGGGGCGAATTACCATATTTTAATCTCGCATTGGGCAAGCAATTTGTTTAATGCGAAGTGAATTTCGTCTATCTATTGTTTCGCAGATCGTCAGAAATGTCTAGTAATACAAGTCGCGGTACTAATGTGCTATCGATACAAGAAAAATGAGCGAAAAAGTCAGCATCGTTGGTATTGGCGACGGTGGATCCGACCTCAGCGGAGATCAACAACAACATCTGCCTGCCATACACCCTCCCACACGTTGACTAACGCCACCAGCACGAGGTGCTCAAATCGGATGCCAGAAGAAGTCAGATTCCATTCAGAGGAGCGACAGGGTTCTTTGCGTGTTTTCTAACATAGAGGTGTAAGTAAATGTCGTGAAGAGAAAAGGAGAGAGCTAAAAACCTCCACGAAACGCGCGAAAATTTGAGCGACCGATTTTCCGAGCTGGGTGCGAGTGATAGGGCGGCCACCAGGATTAATTATCAATTGGTCGCAGCATTCGACATGCTCGTATCCAGGCCACTACAGCGCTTTGTCGTGACCAGCAAAAAATAGCTAGAAAAAGGACTGCTTACAATGATCCGGAACGTGACACGTTCGCGTCCAGTATGGGCAAGGATTGGCTCTCCTGCACCCTGAATCATAGAGGCGATCGCAGCGTCACTACGAGCCGAAAGCTCACGCATCTGCACACCGTAGCCATTATAGCCAATATGGTCGAATTGAATTGCACCGTGCCGACGAAAATTCTGTCCCATTGCTAGATCCCATTTCGAAGTAGGAGTGTAAGACGGCTGGGGCAGGCGGCGGCGGGTAGGAGATGGAAGCCTGGAGCTGCCTGTTGCACCGTCGAGAGTAGTGTAACGCGAAATTTGGGAGGAGTGGACTGGGGGGTGAAGAGGATTGGTGTAGGACATCGGGATTAAAGTGTTGTGAAAGAGGTTTGATGAGGAAATCGTGAGCTGCGTACTGTGTTGTCAGGAAGGCAATCTTACCTTGAGCTTTTGAACGTTTGAGAAGAAGTCAAAGAGGAGGATAATGCAAAGAGGTGGATTGCCAAAGAAGTGGATTGCCAAAGAGGTGGATTGCCAAAGAGGTGGATTGCCAAAGAGGCAGATCGCCAAAGAAGGAAATCGCCAAAGAGTCGCCAAAGAGGATCGCGAGCAAAAGAGCCATGACAGAACAAAGCATTATCCATGTCATTGATTCAATCATTTTTCTATCAGCAAGAGTGGTTTTTCGCGCTGAAAGCGAGGATTGTCGCGTTATAGTATGCGTAGTACTGTGTTCTTAAGGTAGCACCGTGATTATCATCAGGAAGCAGTGAATTGTTCTTGCTTGAGCACCGAGCTCGACGGTGAGGCAATAACACCCAAGCTTCCTTCATTGCACCAAAAGAGAAAGGATGGACACAGAACGCGGAAGTGTATCAGTATAAAGGTCACGGGTTATCGGTAGTTTGGCCGCACGTGTGATGAACTTCGGTGACAACCCCGCGTTTAACAAGCACCACGTGTTGGTCAGATTTCTGGAATATACTTGCATATGAACAGGTTTCTTCCTTAGGCTTAGAAATCAATTTTCGGTGAGTGTTCTATCCGCGCCCAGAATTTCTCATGGTCGCACAGAGCACCAGATTTTCAACTTGACGCATATCAGATTCAGAAGCACGCGTTCTTTCCGTTTCGCTCTTTTTCTACAAGATCTCTGGTTTTTTTGTGCTGTTTCAAAACATTAGATAGTGACGCTGAAGCAATCACGAGAATACTCGAAGTATTGCCACCAGTTCACCATCGTAAATCCTTTATTGCCAATCATGCCTAGGGCCTCGTCCCAAAGTGCAGCAAGCAGTAGTGAAGTTCCGCGAAATAACAACCCTGTGGAATAAACCAGTATAAGGATTGTCGTCGGTGACGATCTTTATCTTCTCGTTTCTCTGATCTGTCATCCCTGAGAGACTTGAATCTAGCTCCACCAAATGATCCCCGCATACCGGAATTATTGAAGGCATACCAACGTAAAGGTATCATCGACAAGAAGAATATCAGTAAATCCCTTCGTGATGAACATGGCATCATCATGAGGTTGGTCACTAATGATTGCTGTTCTTGACCGAACTAAAAGTAAAGACATCGGTGACTCGACCGTCGTTCGAAGGCGCCGTGAACTTGATTTGAAAGCCAGCGGAAAGACGACAGCCGACTTTCCTGACGATGGGAAGCAACAAGTGGTCTTAGGCCAAATGGCAAAAGACGCGGCAGGCAAGATATGCACGAAGACGGTCAAGACACGCATATTTCACGAGACGGGGATCGATCTCACACAGCATGTAGCTTTGAAATCGGATTCATGCCGACACTCTTCTTATACTCTACTTATGCGAACTTTTCGTCCTCCCAGGCGGTGGATTAGGAAAGAAATGCGAATATTTGCTCTCGGGGCTTACAAAGCTCCAACAAAAAATCGATTGTCGGGAAACTCCTCTGGAAACGGGGGTTCTGCTAGAGGGGAAAGACGTTCATTGGTAGGCTCAGAACCACCTCAAAGTGAAGATTCGTTCTTTGCCGAAGATACTACCATTATTCAAGACAATTCGCCTCATCGCTCACGGCTTTTTGAAAATTCCCCCTCCCATATTCAACCTCTCACTGCTTCCGTACCTTCCATAACACCTACAGAACTACAAGTCATGATGGGTGGAACAGAGGCCAGGATGATTTCCCTCACTCGACATTTGCGTACGCTGGGCCCAACCATCAGTCCACTGGATGCCATTATATCGCAGTATCTATTGACATGTATAGAATCGGCAACACTACTCGAGCGGGAAATCACTCGAGTCATGTCAACATAATACATTTCTTGGTAGCTATACTATATCTACTGAGCTATATCTACTCTCCTATATCCATTGTGTTATATTTACTGTACTATATCTATCGTGTTATATCATATTGTGATGGTTACCCCATGGTAGACATGATGTTAATGTTACTATAGTTGATATTTGGTGGTATCAACAAGAATACGCCACGATAGACCCACTTGACAATCAACTACAAATGAAAGATTTCTCGCGCGCACAATGAAAACAACCAAGAAAATGAATGTCAATACACGACAGCTTGAGTACTATGACATCTGCATGATAATAATTCACATTCCTCCAGGTTCAATCCAATCCGATTGTACACCAAGGACACGAAGTAACTCTACTTCACACTGCCCAGTGAATAGAAAGTCAGCATCAGAGTCTTTCTCTGTCGGATCCAGATTGAAGATGGCGACTTTGCCTTTATGTCGCTGAACACGATACATATACGAAGCAGCAGGAAATACCTTGGGATCGGAGCACAATGTTTAAGCCATCAATAGCCCCCGAATGAAATCAACTCACCGTCAGAGATGTTCCAATGATGAGACACAGATCTGCTTTGTATACTAAGCTGTTGATTTCATCAAGGTAGAGGGGCCTCTCGCCAAACCACACCACGCCCGGGCGCGCAAGAGCATTACACTGGCGACAGCGTGGAAGCTCGGACTCGGGAATTTCATTGATCTTAGAGCCAGCATCATGATAGTCCTGAAGCTTGGAATCTGCTTCACCTAATGCCGGACATAAAGGAATTTTCAAATCCTCCTCAGACCAATCACAGGAAGTACATTTGACTTCAAAGAGCCGGCCGTGCATCTGGTAAAGGGAGTCTTCCCGCGGACGGTCGGCAGATGATTTCTCGCCCCCCGAATCTTTAGAGAGAGTTTCCAGAGCGTTAAGTGAGAGTCTATCCACATTCTGGGTGATGAGGTGATACGACCTCGCGGCCGGAGCGATGGTCTTGAGGTAGCTGGGGATGGACATTTTAGCAAGGAGCTTGTGAGCATCGTTTGGTTGTGCAGCGAGAGCCCTAATGGAAACGATGGTGACCGCCTGCAAAAAAGCAGTGAGACATAATCGACGTACTTGATCCTGCGATAGTGGTAGAACTGCCAGACAAGGGAAGGGTTTACAGCGAAGGCCTCAGGTGTGGCGAGTTCAGTCGCATCAAGTGATCGCCATAGTCCACCACCGTTTCTGAAAGTGGGGATCCCTATAACTCAAGACGATATTGAGTCAAGTTTGCATCATAAATACATGAGAATGTAGTGAAAATGTCCTGACGTTGTGATCACGAGTGGATTTTCACTGACCTGAGGCGGCAGAGAGCCCAGCACCGGCCAATACAACGATATGCTGAGAGCCATGTAACACTTTACGAAATTCCTCAACATCACAGCTTGGGTTTGATTTTGACATCGACAGCAAGAGAATATGATAATGTATAACACAGCTGACCCAGATGAACTCTATTCTTACTCAATTATTGATGTATATTTACCAGTAACCTAACAAAAACTTTCTTGTGGTTGGTTGAAGATCTAGATGTTCAAAAGGACAAGTTTCTGATCTGATCCCGTTCTGAAATTGATTCGTTCAGCTCTAGCCAAGCGTTATTCACCAGGATAGTGGAATCTCGACTTCAAGAATGACAGGTTATCCGAATTGCAAGCATTTACCCCCTACTCACGATTGTCTCTTCAGAGGGCACGGTCTCTGGTCCAAATCGACAGGTTCTTTCGCAAGGTAGGTCCTTTATCCGGCAGAATGTGAGTCTAATCTGGATATGTCTCCGAAAATGACTCCAGAGTTTCGAATTTCTACACGCAAGTTGGAGCAAATAAACGAGACACTAGATAGATTCGGCTTCTATTCGATCTATGTATGAGGATTGATTAGGATTGATTCCACTTGCAACTACCTGAGTGGGAGGTACTGTTTCTCCTAGACTTACGACATGGAACCATTTTTTTCATCTAGGGTAAAAGCTCCGCAACCTCGACATAATATTGTGGATGACGGTTCTATGCATAAGTTACCGTCTCCCCGCAAGAGTGCATGGATATCGCTCCCTACTTCAGCCTGAGAAAGCTGTAGATGACGTCGCATCCAAATATTGTCGCCTTGGATTACATCGCGTTACCTATATGTCGAACAAGTTCCTTAGACAAGATGAAACCTTTCTGGGAAGTCAGTATTCCAAAGTTTGCGCTTGGAACTGTGGGGTGCTATTTAGGTGCGTTACCTCGTCCACCCTCCGAAATCGGAACCTGTTTCTGGTCATCTCCATCAGGCCAGAAGTAGGCCTCACATGCTCTTGTCCAGACCTTAGTGTTCATCTATGCATTGCGAATACCTTGGAGTATTTTTGACTCAAAGTACACATGGTACTTGTGAGACAAACCGGTAATTTTCGATATGTCTCTTTGACTTACTAATTTAGACAAGTTCCATGACGTGATCATGCATGATCAACTGTGATAAGTACTGCCCCTCGAATTTCAAAGTCCAGCATAAGCGACAAAAATTAAGGGCATATGTATATCTCGGTTGCTTTTATATCTCAAAAACTTATTTGATAGAAGATCCACAATCTGTCATGAAAGGAACATGCAATCGGTCAGACTGGATCCACGCTTCACATTTTTCACAACAGTGACCGATTTGGATAAGTGAGTGTGCCAAGTTAACGGTGTTGACGGTCAGCTCTCTTCTCCGTTGTTCTTGGGCTACGTGATCAGACAACTTCTTTTCCATTGCTCCCAGCTCCCTTCGTGGAACACTTGAGAGGTTATTGGTGATCGTCGAACCTCATCCGTCCGTTACGCAAAAATGGTTAGTAGGACTTCTCGCCGCTGCTCCACTCTACTTAGAGTTTGATCATATGGATTGGTCTTGCCGTCTCCCTAACACGCAGTCATATGTATTTACAGTCCTCATATCAGAAAGTTCATCATCGACTTCCAAGGTCACCTTAGAAACGAATCCAATTGGAGCTTGGAGGCCTGACTTGATGTGCATGCCGGTGATCATCGGACTCTCCGTGCAGTATGCACTCCGCATTTAGTTTGATGATGCAACTTACGCTGTTGGATGCCGTGACCATACGCACCAGAAGCCATTAACGACATCATGGAGCAGATCAAATATCGTTATATCAACCTCTTCACAGACCAAGCTGAGGCATGTGTCGCCCAGTACCTCCATTCATTTTCTACACATATATTTTCAGTACAGATTGGCACCGAACTCCTCTCCTCCGATCAATCCTGTTCAAATTGCTGCCATGAATCATAATACGTATGCACAACTTTCCAGCCTTACTGGAATAAGATGTCTCTGGCTGAGGTGATTATTTCGCCTGGACCCATTGACCTCGTGACTAGGGATACCGTCGTTCAACAATTGTAGCCTCATCGAATGTGGCCCACAAAGCTCAGGCGTTAATGGATACACTCGACCAATTTATCCCTTCTTTTGTTAGTTTGTCAACAGATATGTCTTTGGTTCTTGCTGGTGCTATCCGTTGGGTCCAAACGACTCACTATCGATGCCTTCTCGCTTGAAAGCTGCCGTGGTCCGTCGAATTCGGCAGATGATAAAACATACATATCCCTGAAGTAGTGAAAGCTTGGGCTTGTGTAGCCTTGTGTGTATCTTGGCCCTGGATATATCTAAGGGCCGTGCCAGTATGATTTCCGTCAACAAGAAGCCTCGAGGGGGCACCTCAGCACGTACAACTCTAATCAGTCACCTCGGAGTACTTACACACATGCAGCTGTGTTTCCCGACCATTCCGGAGAGAAGAACGGGTAACCATCAAATTTAATCATACTGTAAATTCATGTGACACTTTCTGCTATGTGTCAGGGGGCCGTGAGAGGTGCCCTCTTCCTCTTCTTTACACAACTTGAAGTTGTGATACTCGCTAGCTTTTGGGAAAGTTGAGACCTTCATCGGCCTTACCGTAGTTCAGGATTACCCTGCATATGATCCTGATCGACACTGCCACTAAGGCCAACTCCCTCGACACAGGGTTTTCCAGGGTTCAATTGATCTGCATCATACTTTGTTCACCCTCCGTCAAATCTTTTCAGATTCCGGAGCGAGCCAACCCAATCTATTAAATCGGAATACTCCAACTTGCACTACCCCACAGTTCTTCTACGCAGGTCCTTCATGTGATGCCTCATTCCAGATGCTGTGTAGATGTTCACGCTGTCAAGTTGGACAGCAGCTGACGAAACGACAATCGTTTTCGTAAGTCGGCATTCTACACCTATCCCAGCCAGCATACATAAGCTGCCCATCAGCACATTTTTGTACAATAATGTTGGCCGTTTCGGCGTGTTGCGTTCGCAGGTCAGCCACCAATTGGTGTGGGTTACACACCCTCGTTCAGAGTGACATGGGGATATTGACCGCGCCTGTATCAGGAGAACAAGAATGGCATTCTTGGTAATTTGTGGATAATTTCCCCCTCATCAATACGCTTGTGCTGTGATCACCAGTGGAAAACGTGTTTCTTTCCGCAGGACGCATGGGTCGTAGAGAATAATGGACGACGGCGGTTTCCGCATGTCAATAGTGCCTGAAAATTCCCCTGTTGAGGAAGGTGGTATCCCACAGAACGGACTTGTTGGAACTGTTGGTCCGCGAGACGGCCTATCTGTCAGCAAAATTGAAATTCTTTGGGCAAAGTTCTTTGGTTGTGTGTGCGTGTGAGGTCCGACTCGGACTCGCATGGACGGTTCAACATATCATTCTTTTTTGATATGTAACAAGAATGGCCAAATTCTCGACCTCTGTGTGCTGAATTAGAAAACGACAAGAAACAGAGCACTTCACTGAGGACGAACTCCTGTCTGGCAATCAAACTACAGGCGAGATCGATACTTTGATCAAAGATAATCTAAGTGGACAAGTGTCTATCATTCCATCACTAAGACAAAGGCTCCTGACAACACCTTCTGAGATGAAGAGCCGTCAAAGTCGGACATGGACGCTCTATGCGGTCCAACGACACACATGAATACAAAAATCAGACGCTTGCGACGTCGGTTGCATCGGGACGTCGAATCGAAAAGCACCAGTCTCCCTTCACACAATAATCCTTGAATTGGGTAGGCTTCAGAAGGAGTGCGCAATAGCTGATCGGAGTTCATCGGCTAGCCGCCGCAAACACCTCGCGAAAACCTCATTATCTTGTAGCTCGATGGGGAAGGGCGTTGGATGATCGGAGATCCGTTCCAACTAATGGGGATTGCAAATTATTATGTGGACAACATTTCGGCAGCCTTCGACAGGGGTCAGGCAAGGTCAGAAATGATTTTTTTACGTGGAAGTCGTGCCTGGTGGATAACGAGTGGAGTCGAGTGAGCAGAGGAAAACATGGATTGTCAGATTTGTGAAGCAAGGTCTATGAAGAAGTCGAGAAGGAGGACTTCATGCCACGTGTTGAGCAAATCTGGACCGGAAGAGGCAGGAAGCCTCGAATTGTGGCACGAAAAGATTGGCAACAAAATGCCGACCCAGACAGATGGCGTCTGAAAATACCGCAGTTGAGTCGAAACTCAGCTCGTGTTACGTACGGTGAGCCAAGACAAACACAACCTCCCTGTCCCTCATAACCGCGCCTATTTTTCTTCATAAGTTTAGAATTTCGTCCCTTCCCCAACCCTCGAGAAATGCCCCGCGCCGAAACTAAACCGTTGTCTACAAACTATACTTACGGGTCATCGTATTCCTCGTCTTACAGTCGTGGCTCTCCATCGCCAGAGCAGCTCTCTCCTGCTTCGCAGCACTCGTCGACCCCATCGCAATCATCGACCCCCACCAATTCCGCTTCAAGCAAGAAAAAGCATGTTTGTTCTGTCTGCGAGCGTCCTTTCAGCACAAGTGGACATTTAGCACGCCACTCTCGTGTCCACACTGGCGAGAGGAACCACAAGTGTCCATTCCCAGGTTGCGAAACGCGGTGTTCGCGACAGGACAACCTTCAGCAACAGTGAGTGTTCGGTCATTAATAAAAATAGTTTACATCCACTGGTACAGTACAGCTGTACGTCCCTTTGATGCCATATGTCCTCGTTTTTCCATTTGCTTCATGAGCATGAAAATTGTTTATTGAAACTTCACTTCTGCAGCTACCGTATTCATCTATCGCCTGGATCACGGCGGGCCTCTTCGCGAACTGCTGTATCGCGCTCGGTGAACAACGTGAAGCGTGTAGCAGCAGCAACAGTCACAGTCGTGACTACACCAGAGCCCCCGGTATCCCCTTCCCCGCTGTCTCCTCCCCCGCTGTCCCAGCCCCCAGCATTAGAGCCAGCTCGCATCTATAGTCACCATTCTCCCCCTCCCGACTCTCCCCCTCCTCTGGCGCAAGCAACGCTACCTGCTACAGCCCATGCACACTTGCCGTCGACAAGCTCGAGTCGGTCGTCTTCATCCCCTGTATCATCTTACCTTCCCAGCAGTCATATTGTATCGGTGCCATCCCAGAGCACTCAGCAATACGGCAGCTACAGGAACGGAACAGCAACCTACCATGAGTCGTCGCAGGGATCGTATCCCACTTTTGTACATACTACTGCTGTTCCTCAATCTAGTAATTCCACTCATGGTTCCTATCACCCGTATTCTAACTCACATAACAATTTCAATAACCACTCGAACTCCCATCACTTGCAGCACACCAGTCCGGCCTCTGCACCTTCCTCTCGTCATTCTATTTCACACATTTCACACCCTAATTCATACTCCCAAAATCAGCACCATTCTAGCCAGGTTGAGCCTGCTTCGCCAGCCTCCCCGCATCATCCCGTCTCACCTCATACTTCCGCTCCGCCGACGCCTCCGTATGCCTACGAAGATTCGCACGGCTACCACCACCACAATGGCAACAATAGCACCATGATTGCGGACTCGCATGGACACGTGGGTTCACAACATAACTCGATGGTTCACCACCAAGGATATTCATCTTCAATGATATCCCATCATCACCAACAGCGCTATCCTTCGTCGTCCCCTATCCTCCCTCCCATCCAGGATTCGCGGTATCTTCGCCGTGATACTCGTCCCTACTTAGGTCACCAGCAGAGCCCAATGTCCGCTGAATACAGCCAGTATCCCTCGGTGAATCTCCCTCTCGTCGGACATCGCTCGTGGAAAGACAACGGCCTGCACAAAGACGTTGGTGCCCTGGTTCAATAATTTTCTTTTTCTTAGTATAATAATTTCGTAATAATTTCGCTCGCGATTTCTTCTCGCGGATTGACTGTTTAGATGCAGATGACAGATGAATTTGTTGTTTGCTTGCTATATTGTGCTGCAAGTGGCTTTGTATTCGATGATACCAAGTCTTCCTGCCTGGACATCTCCTATTGTCCACTGCATGAGTACTCACTCATAGTTTGTTCTCTATTCACCTGTAATACCATGGCTTGCGATCATAGTAGAAATATGGAATCTATCTATACCGCTCTGCTCCAAGGACCGATTGTCAAATGTTTGTGAAATCGGCTTAAATTACTAAATTAGGTTACACAGATTTCTATCTTGCCATCACTTTCGTCGTTGTCGTTGTCGTTGTCGTTGTCGTAATCCTTCTCGCTGTCTTGCCATTGCTGAACTGAGTTACTATGCCCAGTGACCTCGACAGGTAAGACTCGTTGTCTGTCAACTAAATAACTTTTTGCTCATTGTCAACCTCCATCCTGCTCTTTAAACTTGCGACGCGAACGCTGTATCGCAATTGCATTGCATTTATCCTCTCCGGGCAGACAGATTGAGCAGCTGACGCGTTGCGAGCCCATATCCGAAGAGCAGGTCAACAGACTCTGCCTCAAGGCGCGAGAAATACTGATAGAAGAGGGCAACGTTCAGGTTGTTGATTCTCCTGTTACAGTACGGACCACTCTTCATGCAAATGTGTTCCTGACCAACAAATATCGTATTATTCGTTCCTGTGCGGCGTGCATACCTGTCTTGACTGTTGTCAACTTCAGATATGCGGCGATATCCATGGTCAGTTCTTCGATCTCATGGAACTCTTCAAAGTAGGGGGCTTCTGTCCGGACACAAATTACCTGTTCATGGGTGCGTGCTTGCACGAATGCACCATACGCGTCTCTTCTCATGACTTAATAGGAGATTTTGTTGACCGGGGATTTTACTCCGTCGAGACATTCCTCTTGCTGCTTGCACTGAAGGTCCGATACCCTGAGAGAATTACTCTTATTCGAGGCAACCATGAATCCCGGCAAATCACTCAAGTATACGGCTTCTATGATGAATGCCAACGCAAGTATGGCAGCTCGAATGTTTGGCGGTGGTGCTGTGAGGTCTTCGATTACTTGGCTCTTGGCGCCATTGTCGACGGTCGGGTGTTTTGTGTCCACGGTGGTTTGAGTCCGAATTTACAAAGTATTGACGAAGTATGTCTTTCTTCCATTTCACAATTCATTATCAAATATTTCCTTTAACGTCGAAATTCTCTTGACCTGCCACCACTTCAATCACTGATTCAACTTCTCTACCCCGTCAGATCCGTGCCATTGACCGCAAACAAGAGGTGCCCCATGATGGACCCATGTGTGATCTCCTTTGGTCAGATCCAGATGGTACGTTTCCCTGTCGGACCCAATTCTGCTGCTCCACTGACAGATGACCTTCTGAACAGATATAGCTGGTTGGGGTCTTTCACCTCGGGGGGCAGGATTTTTGTTCGGTGCGGACATTACACAAGGTTTCGCACATCACAATGCAATTGATCTGATTGCACGAGCCCACCAACTTGCCATGGAGGGCTACAAGTTGATGTTCGACAGAACCATTGTTACCGTTTGGAGTGCACCTAATTACTGTTACCGGTCAGTGTGCTCCATTCATTTTTCTTCTAATTTTTCTTCGAGCCCCAGCATGCCTATTTCACGTCGGGTAGTGCTCACTCGATTGAATTATCAATCCTTGTTCCTTGGCACTTGTTTTCATAGCGCGTGTTGCGCCGCAAATTGAAGGAAGTGTTCGTCTTCGGGGCAAAGCTGGGGCGGGGCATATTACACGGAGACGATTTCTTCCCCTTGATCTTTTACTTTTCCATTCGTATTACTTCTGATGGACTTGTCTCACTGACATCGGCGTTCCATTAACCGTATCTGAACAGCTGTGGAAATGTTGCATCTATACTTGAACTGGATGAATATCTTAGTCAAGATTACAAGGTCTTCCAGCATGCGCCATTGGTAAGTCAGTCCATTTTCTTCTTCCACCGCGTTCTCCCTTCGGATGGCGCGGAATACCCTGTCCATGACTTTTTCTAACACTGTTTGTTGCACATGCTCACACCCTATTTTTCGCGTATTTCCCAGGACGTGCAATCCATACCAGCAAAACGTCCACCAGCCGATTACTTCCTCTAGCTCGACGATTATTCCTTGCGTATGACATAGCTTTTGTATTACTACTATTGTCGATGCCCTGTCGTAAATCCACGTTTGCTGCCAATTTTCCAGATACTAATCTACAGCGAGTATCGTTCCGAATTCAGCCAAACAAATTTTGTGCACATGCACAAGCGGCGATGGTTGCCACCGCTTAAAAATCAACGGTCTTCTTATTTATTCCGTTTCTCAATCATTGCCTTTCCGATTTCATTCCGTTTCTCAATCATTGCCTTTCCGATTTCATGGAACCGATATTAGATTTAGAACGTGTCCCACGTTTTCGGAGGGGTGGTCGATGTTCGGGGAAGCCATATTATTTCTTGAAGTGCACGAAAAACATCACAAGGTACGAATTGTAAAATGTGCGATTTGAGAGCGCTTGATCCTTATACGAAGATATGAACATGACTTCGGCCACAATATTGACCAAACAGATAGATGCGAACGTCGGATGATCCTGAACACATAAAATTTAAATGTGACGAGACAGGAACCATGTATGTCTATGTAGAGGGAAGGTTGGTTTGAGGGGTTAGCATGGATGACGCGTCTAAGTTACAATTGTATGAAATCATGTAGGTGTATAACTTGGGAAGGATGATGCATGCATTGAACGAGGTGTGGGGTGAGATCGATATTTGAAAAGACACGATACTGAAGCGGGAGCTACGCCCGAGGACACTACGATTCTTTACGTCTTGCCTTTGGGCGCCGTCTTGGAGAACAGTTTTGCCTTCTCGATTGCAGCATTACCTACACGTGTATCACGCGCGTCAGCCACCATCCGTCATCAGATCAATCAACAAAGTATGGAAGAACGGCAAGAAAGAAGAGAAGAGAAGTGAAAAACTTTCGGCAAAATAAGAGAGGAGGATAATAGGCAGAATGATAGGATGAAGCAAGACGGAGGGTAACGATCTAGATTTAAAATGAGTAACATTTGCTTACTTTGCTTGACGAGGTTCTTCTTGTAATCAATAATGCTGATGTCCCGTTTTGTGAGGTTCTTGATCGTTTTGTCCGCCACCTCCCAGAGCTCTTCGGCCACTTGCGAGATAAGACCTGCAGAAGTCAATCAAAATATTGTCTAGTCAGGAGCAAAGCGAGAGAAGCGAATGGGAAGACGCACGGAAATCGTGTGAGACTATAACAACCCCTCCGTCAAACTCTTTGATCGCTTGTGCTAGAGCGTCGATGGACGCCATGTCCAAATGATTTGTGGGTTCATCTATGAACGGACGGAGTTAATACTGTCGTCAGTATCACGGTCAATAGGGCGTTCAATGGTGCCAAACGTACCAAGAAGCAGGATATGTGGGTGCTCCATGGCCAGCTGGGCAAACACGACGCGATTGCGGAGGCCATCAGAGAGGTGTTTGATCGGGGATGTCTGGTGAGTGCCCGAGAGACCAAAGCGGCCCAATTGGGTTCGCCATGCCTGAAATAGAGCGGGAGGTCAGGACGTCGTGGTATACCCATGATACAGTCAATCCACCTGAACGTCCTTCTCGGGGTATTTTTCATAGAAGAGTTGCTGGAAGTATTCGATAGGACTGAGGTCGTAGGGCAGCTGATCGGCAGAGTGCTGTGAGTACTTTGCGAGTTTAAGTGCTGCGTGTTTGGATATTGTGCCTTCACATGGCTGGTAGGCACCCGTAATGAGGTGTAAAAGTGTCGATTTTCCGGTTCCGTTCGCCCCAAGGATGGCTATGCGGGAGTCCATGCTAAATTGGCATTCATGAGCTTTCATGGAACATAGAAACGAATAGGGAGGGACTCACTCAATACCGAAGGAAAGGTTTTTGTACAGATAGTCCTCTTTTCTTCCCGAGTAGGAAAACGCGATATCATCGAAGGCGATGATAGGTGGAGGAAGTTTCTTGATGTCCTCAAAGTTGAATCGAAGGGGTCTCGGCGTCTCCACCTTCTCAATAAGTCCGGCAGCCTCCATCTTGTCAATGATTTTCTGCTTCGACTTGGCCTGGCGCACCAAGTTGGCGTAGGTACCAGCGGAAGCAATGAATCTATGAATCAATAGAAGTCAATACAATTCAAGAGGTACGCCGGGAAACAGACTATACTTCTTGATGTGTGCGATTTCCTCCTGTTGTTTGTGATACGCCTTCATCTGGTTGACCTCATTCTCCTGCTTGGTCTTCACGTACGTGGTATAATTACCGGTATAGTAGACGAGCTTCTTCTTCATTGTCAAGTCCATGATGTTCGTGCAAACGGAATCCATGAAATCTTGGGAGTGGGAGGTGATGACCAGAATATGATTATACGTTGAGAGGTATGCTTCGAGCCAGACAACGGCGCCAAGATCCAGATGATTCGTTGGCTCATCAAGGAGGAGAAGATGGGGTTTGATGAACAGTGCCCGGGCGAGAGCGACACGCATGCGCCATCCACCACTCATGTCCTTGGTTGGCTTCTTCATCATCTCCTGCGAAAATCCAAGACCGTGGAGAATGCTTCCCGCCTTGGTTTCAAAGGTTGCGGGATCAAGCTCCTCGAGCTCCTCGTACGCAGTTTCGAGAGCGCCTTCGTCGATATCATCAGCGACGGAGAGTTCCTCGATGTACGCCTCGAGCCGCGCGACCTTCTCCTTCGCAGAGGCGATGATGAAGTCGACAGCGTTCACATCTGATGGTTCGGCCTCACCGCGGACAAGGTAGATATCGATGTGTGGGGGGATTTCGATATCGCGCTCAGCGATTGATTGCAGGAAGGTCGACTACAGTCGATCGTTGAACCCCGAGTCGTGTAAGACGATCAAGGACATACCTTTCCTGATCCATTCTCACCAAGCAGACCGTATCTCTGACCATAGTTGAGCGCAATTTCTGCACCCTCGATGAGCAGGCGACCGTGGAACGAGAGAGTGTACGAGTCAATCTTGACATCACGACCCTTGACATCGGATACCAGCACTCCTGAGGCACTCCTATACGATCATCAGTATTGGAAAGCAATAAAAGAGTTCCACAATGAACCTGTCGGTGGCAATGTTCAGTTTCGCCATCGCTGACAAGTCCTCAGTGCTAGTCGCAGCGCTCATGCTAGTGAGTGGGGTATTAGTTGAACTGCCATTGACAGAGCCGCTGGGGGTTGTGGAGGACGATGCACCAGCGGCGAGGGCATTCTTTTTTGCAGCCTTTTCAGCGAGACGCTTTTGTTTGGAGGCTGAAGGAGCCATGATTTGCAGAAACAAGCCGCCCAATCGATTGTCTCTATCGCAAATTTTTGCTTAGTCAGCGCATTTCTGATATTATCTGTGGCTGTGCCTCACGGAGTCAAAAAACCACGGCTCCGTTTCCTGCTATGACATTTACCTGTTCGAATACAGCTATTGCTGTTAGCGGCTTGATCGTATCATTTCGTCGTGCCAAAAGAATAGAGCGTGAAAAAGAGCAGGCAGGGCAAGTGAAGGAGGCGGAACTAGGCGGAGCCATCCAAGTGCGAATAAACGTTCGAAGGTGCAGCGGGTCATAAAGTAGCCAAACATCTGGTGGCACGATTTCCGACTAGAACGTTTACATCTTGTAATCTATGCTCATGCAGTTAATCTTCCGTCACGCATTGAATCTTTCGTCCGAATTGGCTCAATCCCAGGCGAGGTCAGCTTGTCCCTCGGACAAGGTATTAATTGCTGAGGTGCACATTTTGGCTGAAGTTGGTTCCACAAGAACCCACATACCGCCAGCGACTACTTGAAAATACCCTGTCCATCATTATCTACCGAAAGATTCCTCCGGTGAGCTGTCAGATCTCCTGCTGGAACTACCGCCTAGGTTTTCCTCTCGGAACACGGGTGGAAGTAAAACCAGCACCGGCACCACACCAAATGAGTTTCGCCACCAAGTTAAACAAATGGACAGCTGTTAGTATTCTGCAATGATATACAGAACCAGATCCACGGCGTTGCCGGATGCCGAAGAATTTTTTTAGAAGGCGATAAGATTTCCTGTAGTATGGAAGCCGACCGAGTTCAATTTGATTTTCTTTGTTACACCAGTGCTGCAGGCGATAGACACACAATGTCGAGTGAAAAGAGCTCGTCAAAATTTGCAGTAGGGGCATGAAAAAATATTATACTCAGGTGAGTCCCACGGTACTCAGAGGTGGCGACAGTAGGCGATCTGCGTAGACGGCGTTGAAAAGAAAATAAAGCGTTGAATAATAGTCAGGCAGGATCAGGAGCGAAGAGAGTGTGGAGACATCACAAGGCAGCATAACTCAGAGAACTTCCCAATTGGAGGTCTACGAAGCGAAGAACCACGTGTTCACTTCAAAAGTAGCTATCTTTCCTTGAGACAAGAAGGATGAGCCTGTGCATGCAAATGCAAGTAGTTCCCCGAACAGCTGCTGTATTAGGACAAAGGGTTCGTGTATATATCGACAGGATACTGAAAGTTGAGTTTTCGTAACTTGGTGTTGATTTCGGTTGATTTCAAGCGAGACGGCAAGTTGCGATGACGCAATGGCTAGGAGAGGATCATGCCTACGGTCCCTAAATCCAATCGAACGAAACGTTGAACGCATTAGATTAAGAATAGAACACCCTATGGTAACCAGAGATAAGTTCTAGCATATATGAGCTGGACTTTCTGGGACATTTGTCACAACATGTAAACGGGCAGATTACTTTCGTGTGTAAGTGTGTTTAATGCATACAAAGTATTGAATACCGCGCTGAGATAGCGAATATCGGAAACCTTGAGGACATTCTGACATGTACGCAATGATATCCGAAGATTGAACGTCGCAATAGTTGGCAAGATAACAAGAGTTAGAGGTGGTCCTGCTATTAGAAGTCTAGAAGCGTGGAAATCACTCGATCCGGGTCAAGAGACAGTGTAAAAGCTGATTATACTTACTGAGTCAAGAATAATCAGAGTATGTGACTAGAAGCAGAGTCCAGAATCAGGACCTCAGTGTCCGCGCAGCGCCTTTGACGACAAGGCAAGCACACCAGACGCGTCAAACAAGTTGCAT
>JAGGAV010015641.1:0-37316 GCA_017657295.1 Termitomyces sp. DKA64 | reverse complement strand
ACTGCTATCCCCTGTCACTCATCTCTGAACTTGTCAACAACCTTCAAGGTGCATGATACTTCACTAAGTTGGATGTCCATTGGGGCTACAACAATGTGTGCATCAAGGAAAGAAATGAGTGGAAAGCAGCATTCAGAAGCAATCATGGACTCTTTGAACCTCTAATAATGTTCTTTGGTCTCACTAATAGTCCAGCCACATTCCAGACAATGATGAATGATATCTTCTGTGATCTGATTGTGAAGGGTGTTGTTTGTGTGTATCTTGATGATATCCTCATCTACACCAAGATCCTAGAGGAACACTGTTGGATCACATGCATTGTTTTGGAGTGCCTCCACCAACACCAGCTCTATCTTAAGCCTGAGAAGTGTGAGTTTGAACAGACTAAGGTCAAGTACCTAGGTCTGATCATCTCTCATGGAATGGCAGAGATGGATCCAGTTAAAGTAGCAGGTGTAGCAGAGTGGCCTGAGCCCAAGAACAAGAAGGAAGTCCAGGCCTTTCTAAGTTTTGTTAACTTCTACCAGAGGTTTATCCAGGACTTCTCTCACCATGCCCACCCACTTTTTGACCTCACTATCAAGGACACAGCATAGCAATGGAAGTCCTTGCAGCAAGTTGCCTTTGACACCCTCAAGCAAGCAGTGACCTCTAAGCCAGTCCTCCTATTCCTTGATGATGACTCTCCCTTCTATGTGGAAGTGAATAGCTCTGACTTTGCCACAGGAGCAGTTCTCTCTCAGCAGTCCAAGGAGGATGGCAAGTGATATTCTGTAGCCTTCTACTCAAAGAGTCTTAATGCAGTAGAACAGAACTACAAGATTCATGACAAGGAGATGCTTGCCATAATTTGGTCCTTGGAAAAATGGTGGCACTTTCTTGAGGGCACACAGCACAAGTTCAAAGTCTGGACAGATCACAAGAACCTAGAGTACTTCTGTACAGCAAAGAAGCTCAATCAATGCCAAGCTCAATGGTCCTTGTATCTGGCTAACTTTGACTTCTTCCTGCACCACAAACCTGGATGGAGCATGAGTAAGCCAGATGCATTATCTAGGCAAGCAGACCATAGCACTGGGCTCTTTCACAAAATTTCCCTAATCCAAATGATGTAGTTATCTAACAATAAAGATACTATACCATTACAAATGTATAATGTACATGAAGGCCCTGGCAGCCTTTCTTTACCTCAGGACCCTTGATAATGGGTGCAGTCACCCCTATTTGATTGCTTCCTTTCTGAACCCGACATGCTGTCATTCTTAGCTAGATGGCAGGCCGTCTTGAACTCAACCACAGCCTCACAAACCGCAAAACAATTTTTAGATATCCCTTTTGGCCACACTGCTAGACTCACTGTGCCAAGGACTGTACCTTTCTGACTCTACGATGGCTCGGGACGAGAATGAACTCGCTCGACATGGAATACATGTTGTCTCCGTCTTGAAATATAACCCAGCCATTCCGGAAATCGTATCTCGAGGGCACAAACTCCACACCTTACTGGCGGATAGCTCGGCGTTGGACATCCTGTCCCACCTCCCGGCGACGACCACATTCATATTATCAGCTCCTGCAGAAAACAGAGTGCTTGTGAGTGCCGTATCACGTCATGCTATTTTCAATTTCATATCACATAGCTTCCTCGTTTTCAGGGCATCAGTCGCAGCCCGACCGTAGTTGTTGCCTACCTCATCGCCTCATCTGAAGAGGCTCTTGAACCTGCACAGGCAAAGTATTGTATGGTATCTCCCAACTTTGGCTTCCGTAAACAGTTGTGCATGCTGAAGGGTTTGTCGGTAGACGATTTGAGGAATCCAAAGATTGCGCCAAGTGTCGGAAAGGGTCCAGATATCAACGAGCTGAGATGGCAGTTCGGACCCTCTTCTCAATCCCAAAGTTGATACCACCGCCATAGAACAACGAGCGAGCTCGAATGCACAGTCGTATATCACACTAGAATATTTACCCATTGTGAATTCTGCTTCTTGAGAGGACGTACAGGCAGTGGGACGACTTCTTAATCACAAATCTAAAATCCATGTCAAAGAATGGAGGTTGTGGACCGCGTAAATCTTACCGATATACGTTTTCACCATGATTTTGATTCAAATCGTTGACCTTGGGACAAACAGTCGGTGCTAGGACATACGTTTTCAATAGAAAGAAGTAAGGAAAGCTACATGTCTTACGCCTGCCCACTGAATGTGTTTTTCCAGGCAGGACGACCGCGACGCATTTTCTCTTCGTTCGGAAATGGAGGAAAGAACAATCGGAGTTGATCTGGAAGGGTATGGTCTGTCATGTCATGTTCGGTGGTGCGGATGTGAACGCGCTAATACTCTGAGCATACGCCAGTAATTCGGGATATGGTATGGTCGCTGAATGCCAGTCAGAAATTCGCCGAAGACAGTTGACCACCATGTACACACCTACTTGCCTCCCTCCAGTGCGGATGCGATTTCACGCCACCGCGCTTCAAGTTCCAAAATATCCTGCTCCAACGCATCTATCCTACGCCGTTTTATCTGATGTTTATGTGCTAGATATACTGCAGATGACAATGTCGTGTCGCACTCCAAAACAAAAACGCGGCAAGAATGGGAGGAGGTGGAGGTTTCGTTGATGCCGAAGTATTGCGTACTTACTTCACTGATAGTATCCGGATTGACGCGGGCGACGTCAAGTAAAAGGTCCTTGAGATCCGTCCTGTGAGGATTCCGTGGCAAACAAGTGTGCTGACCGGTCACCTGGGAAAGGTGAGGGTTTTGGACCCGATCGGTCATAACAGCCCGAGTCACAATGTCGATGTGCGATTCAAGCTTTCTTTTCTATCCTTGGAAAAAGACATTCTACATTGTCTCGGCCTTAATATTTAGTCTTTCCCTCAGCAGCACAATATCATAACATCGACGAAGCGCTTTCTTTCTCGGTCTTTACCCCCATGAAACACAATTGGTCGTCGCTAGCAAGCGATGAAATCAGGATACTTCCGAATTACATTGATAGCGCGGCCCATCGCCATCGCTTTGAAATGGCAGGGTCGACCACAATGCAACACCACATACACCATCAACTTCTCCACTTCCAACCTCAGTTTGTTCCACTTCACTTTGTGTGTATTTTTGTTCGAGAATGTCGAAGCACTGTCGACGACTGATTTGAACTGCTGAAAATGTCGTTGAACTCCTGATCCGTGTTCAGAACCATCTTCCTGTTTAAACAACTCAGCGGAAAATCGTGGGACTGATCATCGTGAACACGATTCTGCGGATTCTCGGTTTACTTACAGTTCGTGGACATCGATCTTCGAATGGGCAGAGAATCAAGCCTCCTCATGAATAAAGCAATTCTCCTAACCGAGGTACCTATGTCCGGAGATTTTAACGTATGCTTGCTTGTACCGACGACGGGGAGGACGGGACGGTCTGGTTTCTTGCTCTTGCTCTTGTCTCCCGATACTCTCACAAATCATCACGGTAATTTCAGCTCGAGTACTTTGCTCTAACGGGGAGAACGTTAGTCATATGGCTCTACGCATTACTCGCATGGATTTCCGCCTTCTGTCCTCATGCCCGTCGCTCGTCACCTATGTATATTGCTTGTTTGTTCTCAACGTCGTGCCAAGAATAACGAAATTTTGACTGATCATAGACGAAGGGAAGGAACGTTTTGTATTCTGTATGCTGTCTCCATTTTCTTTCTTTGTCTTTGCCCTAATCAGCTATTGCGCACATGAATCTATTTCGGCTCCATTATCAACTCCAACTTTTGCGATTCCAATTCCTCTCGCCATCACTCGTCACTACGTTACGTTGCGTTAAAGTTGACCGTGCGCGTCGGAAGCCGTGTCAAAGACACCCTTCCTTATGTTCCCATGTCTGCAACACCTGTCTCTCATACTTTTCCATGAATGCCCCACGACTACTCTGCCGTTTCTCTCAACAGGCTCCGTCACTGCGATCCTTGTCATTGTCATTCTCTCTAGATCGTCCGATGCCTGACTTGTCGTGTGATTTTGATCTGGAGTATATATCAACACAAGGATTTCCTGTCTCTTTACTTTTGAAATCACGTCCAGCCGTCGAGAAGAATATATAACATGGCTCAGAAGTGCACGGAAAGCAGTGCTCACGGTACTTTATGTGGTCGTCGAGAAGGATCAAAGAGTAGCTTTGCCATTTGCTCGACTGTACATGAAGCGCAATTGCATTGACTGGAGGCAAATTATTTCCATGATTAAAACGTACATGAAGATTACTATCATACCACTAAATATTCTTCCGAGAGTTGTTGGACATTGCTTTGAAAAGTCCCTGTAGTCGACTACTAATCAAGCCTCCAGCACCTCTGCTCAATGATTTTGCAGCTTTGATGCCTGCCGCGAGAGCCTCTACTCCTGTTGCAGCTACGTCAAATGCCGCAGCTGTCCTGCCGATCTTGTCGTTCCGCGCACCAGCCACCATCAACAGCGCCGCTTTAACGGTATCAAGTTCATTCAGAACCTCAATCCCGGCAGATCTTGCCCAGACCACCGGCTCAAAAGTTGCTGTATAGACTTTATGGAGTTTGTCGATCGCGCTCATAATAGTGTGGTTTTGAAGGTACCTCTCCTGCGCATAAAGGAACAGAGACGTATACGAACCTGATTATTGGAAATATAACCGACATCATCAGCCGTCCAAAAATGATTCGGGAGACGAGACGAATTAAAAATAATGCATTCGTTGTTCAACTCACCGACGTCACCACCCTGTTCGAGAGCGCGTTCTATGCACCTGGCAAGGCACTCAACATCAGCGAGGCCCATGTTCAGACCCTGTCCAGCAAGTGGGTGAACAGTATGTGCGGCATCCCCGACAAGGACAGTCCTGTTGCCCTGTCCTTCGCCAATGTACGCTTCGGTGCGGTTAAATTTCAGAGGGAAGGTTGCGATCGTTCCAGGTTGTAGGGAGGTGACGAGCGGGGGAATAAATTCCGAATCTGCTAAAGGAACACCTGCATCTTCCTTGATTTTGACCATGGCAGATCTATATGCAGAGTATGGGTCAATAGCATGCGAGTCTTCCCGCCATTGAATCTCTTGTTGTATTTCAGCTAGTGTGAGAGGTTCGCCTTTTGCTTGTGCTTCAATAATGCGGTTATAGAGATACCGCAAAGATAGCTCAGGAAGTCTGAAGGCAGCATTGATCATACTTGCAAGAACTGCAGGCTCTGACGCTGTGAGAGCTGAGGCAATCTGGGGTCTAGTGGACCAGACAAGCGAGGAGACAGTTGGGGAGAGGGGCAAGAAGGCAATTGGGCCCGTCGGCAGAAAACGCTGATACGCAGTTGTATTAGGAGCTTGGAATGCACTACGCGGCAGGTGTACCATAGTCGCAACAATTCCGATTGTATCGTAAGACCACCCAAAGGAGGGTATTTGGGCGTAGGAACGGACGGGGGAATTAAATCCATCGGCGCCGACGAGTAATCGTGCCTTCAGAGTTTGGCCATTCTCAAGGTGAACTAAAGGCCAACCTCCTCGTTCGTCTGTGTCCCGCAGAATAGACTTGACCTTTGTCTTGTCAATAAGCTGAACATCAGGAAGTTCGCCAAGACGCCGTAGAATCCCACGTTGAAGGTTAAGGTTTTCGGTGAGGCGGGCCATCCCCTCTTGCGGGTTCACCAAACCGGATTCGGACGCAGAGAAAGTTATTCGGGCATCGGAAACGCCATCCCACACCTTGATTAGGTTGAGTCAGTGAGGATTAGAGAGCTCGATGTTCGGCAAACCTGCATTTCCTCAATTGGAGCTGTCCGACAAATGTCGACATGAGTCCAAGCGCCAATGGCTAGACAGCATAGTCAATCCTCAGCAACTTGTCTTGAAAAGGTTGATACCTTTAAGAAATGATTGCGATGTGTTCGTTAAAGAGCTGACTCTATTGGAGTATGTCCCGGAAGGAGGTGCCCATTGCTTGATTTTTGAGAAGTCGCCACCTTCGACTAAACTGATGCGCAAGTTCTGGCGGGCGAGTGTCGAAGAGCCTTGGAGATTTATTCAGTTTCATACTGATGCCACAGGAAACCTTTCCAAGTTACCGAGCGCAGTAGCAAGTGTTAGCCCAGCAGGCCCACCACCGACAATCACGACGTCACGTTCTTCAATGTCTTCATTGTTTACCGTCGAGTAGAGCCTCCTAAACCGACCAAGAGTTCCCCTTCCTACTGTGTTTACGACTAGATGGGACCTTGAGGTTCTCGATAACGACATCGTTCTCGAGAGGAACGGAGAAATTATTGATTGCACGTGCACGAGTATAGGCGCAGAATAGGGAAATGTTCTCTCGATCGTCTCGATCACCTCCAGTATAAGGCAGTGCACCGTGACAGGCTGCGGAGGCTTATCCTCTTCTATCTGCCCTTATGGCCACGGCAGCTGCACCCGTATCAGCCGCACAGGCAATAGGCGAACACCTACAATCACCGGATGACCTCGTCAAGATATCTGCATACAGGAAGAAATTGGAGAAGGAAAAGGCATCTATCCACGCTAGGCTGAAGAACGGAGTTAAGGAGCAGCTCCAGGCTACTCGAGAAGGCTTACGGAAGTTGCTCAACACCCGTGACAACGTTCAGGCTATTAAGGATGAGATGGCGGCCATGGAACGACAATGTATAGACCCTGATAATACAGTGTCCACATTTGACCAGATCAGTCGGGTACGTTACAATTATTCAATCCACGGTCAAGCCTAATCTTGTCGTTAGGTTTCAATGGTTCACCGTAACTTTGAGTCCACTGAGGAGATGGTCAAGAACCTACTCGGAATGGCCGAAAAACTTGATGTCATTGAGAGACTCCTCACACAAGATAGTGCAGACATTCTCGGGCCTGCTGAGAACCTTCTATTCATTCACTACCAGCTCAATCAACTTGAGGTTTTCCGTAATCACACTATGCACCAAGCCAAACAAGCATCTCCTAGTTCGCGGGCAACTCTACAGCGCTGGTTTGAACGTCTGAACCAAATTATAGCGGCCTTTGATGAATATTATTTGGAGCTTGCCCGCAACATCTTGCCCATCGTGCGAGCGGGTTACCCTGACGTTGTGGTGCGCTTGATCAAGATTGCAGAGGTGGAGGGCAAGGAGGACGAGAAGGTATCTGGCTTCTGGACAAGTAATAATGGGCACCGCTAACAAAGCATGTTCGACAGGCTATAGTCATACGTCTAGTGAAGAAGGCAGCAAAATGGAGCGCTGCGTCGAAATTCAAGTCAATGCAGGCCAATGCTCGTATCATCAAGCATTACCGTTCCAAAATAACAAAAGCGATTACCGACTCTATCAGAGATAAATTTCAGGAGGCATACAAACGCGATGAACAAAATCCTGCTGCCTTCCTTTCCAATCTCGGATGGGTATATCAGGATATTATCCGAATTGAAGAAGACGTCGTACCCTGTTTTCCCGCGGAATACGAGATATACTCTCTCTATATTCGCGAATATCATAAAACTCTGAATGCAACGATCAAGACGTTGGCAGCCTCAGGACCCGAAGCAGGTGTCTTGCTGACTCTTTTTGAATGGCTCAAGGAGTACAAGGGAAATATGAAGGAACTCAACGTTCCATCTGAACTTCTCGAACCGCCACTGCTGGATGGAAAAGACCAGTCTCTTATTCAAGATTACCTCCAACTCATTATCAAAAAGCTCGATGAATGGTCTGCGAACTTGCTGAAGACAGAAATTGCCGAGTTCACGAAACGCGAAGAACCGCCAGAAATTGATAGTGATGGCTTATACGGCACTCAGGGCGCTGTCATTCTCTTCCAAATGGTGAACCAGCAGGTCGACCTGGCTACAGAGAGTGGGCAAGGTGCCATTTTGGCTCGCGTTGTTAGTGAAACAAATCGTGTCATGAAGGGGATACAAGATCAGTGGGTCAAGACTGTCGAAGTTGAATTCAAGAAGCAGATTGAAAAACCAGATGAGGTATCGGGTGGTCTTGTCGAGTATTGCGTTGCCCTCGCCAACGATCAAGTTAAATCCGCTGATTACGCTGAGGCGCTCCTTGCTCGTCTTGAACCGCTTGTGTCAGAGAAATACAGAGTCACAATCACTGAGCGTTTGAATGATGCAATTGACGGGTACCTCGACGTGGCAAAGAAATGCACTCAAACGCTGATCGACATCATTATTAACGATCTTAGACCGGCGACCAAGGGCTTATTCCAGCAGGTTTGGTATGATGGAATCATGGTCCAGATCGTGGAAACAATGCGCGACTACATGACAGACTATCAGAGTTATCTCAATCCTTCACTTCTAGAGCTTCTCATCGATGACCTTCTTGATGCCTTCCTCGTCTTCTATCTCAATGCGCTTGCAAATTCGCCAAAACTCAGAATGCCTACTGCAACGGATCGAATCCGAGAGGATGTTGGTCTTGCGTTCGCATTCTTCGCCACTCTGAAACCTGCAAAGGAAGTCGAACAGTACTTCGAAATCATCGAGATGATACTAGCATTACTCGAGGCTTCGAAAGACATGGTGTTCCTCTCTTTCTGGTCATTTGCGAAGGTACACGGACCTAATATCAACTTTGTTGAGGGACTCATGAAGGCGAGAGGCGATCTCGACAGGTCGGCAGTCAGTGAAGTGATGGAGAGTGTCAAGAGAAAAGTGAAAGAGGAAGAGTTGACAGATCGTAAGCCGTCAAGTTTCGTTTTGCACGTTGAAAGGGTTGTTGATAGTGGGTGCAGCTCCAGAACCCACGATAATGAAGAAAGTGAATATTCAAAACTCATTCTCTCGATTCTTGCGCACAAACTAGGCATATTCCCATTACTCATCACGGTTGTACTTATTCGTATTTTCCACTCATTCATCATCTGTATTAATATACGCGCACTCCGATACCTCTCAAGTACTCTATAATATAAGCCAATTCACCAAATATTGCTCATTCAGTCTTGGCTTTATCGATGGTACCGCTTTGTATTGATCTATCCGGTAACACTGCTGCGACCTCGTCGATCTTCTTAAATTGCCACGGGAAACGAGATGGGTATAAGAAAGGACGTAAGTCAAACCCTACTGAGAGGTGAGTGCATGTAAAGACTCAGTGAGACGTAGAACCGACTGTTGTCATCAGGGCTATAAGATTCCTACAAGTATTGTGTGAGGATACTTTGGTGATGATAGATGCGGAGAGGATCTTACCGCATGGTAAGCGGGTGTCAAAGTCGTCATCTTGTGTCGGTTTCTTGCGTGTTCAAAATAGAATAGTTTCACCTTCTCTGCGATCTGGAGTTGTGTGAGCTGTGAGCAGGTCCGCCGATGGCGAGTCACGCAAAGAGATATACCTGTATAGGTGACAAAAAAGAACCCCATTCATGGACCAACTTCGTGAATGTGCTGTAGGGACCACATTTTTGAACTTTGCGGAGTCGCCCAAACACAGATAACTCGTCGTAAGTCATGCCCATGTCAGCCTGAATATATCAATGTCGAAAAAGTATATGTGGTCAAAATCCATGCCTACCTCGTCCGACTGCACGTAGTTTTCTGTGATGGGTTCTAATTCAGCCGTTGGCACCGCACTGAGGAAACTGCACAAAGATGTCTAGCAACGATAACAACACAACCGAGCAGAAGTCAACCTTGCTAAGACCGGTAAGTCGAATGCACGCTCGGCGTAGGCGATAAACTTCTTTAAATCCGTCTTGCTGATGCCGCCAATGGGATTGATATCGGCTGCAAGATATTGCACAAGTGATTAGAATCAACCAGATGTATGTAACTCGGTGAGCAACGAACCAGAGGAGCAATCATATTTTGTCAAGTATCCGCGAAGGCTATCTCCACAACTGTTTAGTACAGCGATGAAGGGAAATAGCTCAAAGGCCACCTTTCGTCGACGTTGGCACTTCCAAGCACAAGTAAACCCCCCGATCGTCCACGTACGAAAGGTAGGAGCTGGGCAAACATATAAGCAAGCACCATCCGAAGCCTTGCCTGAATGAAAAGTCGGATTAGCTCTAAGCTATTCATAGACTGTCAACTTAGAATTGGCGGACTTGAATGTTTTGAAGAGCAAGGTTCTCTGCATTAGTACCTCCATGGCTTCGGAACTGCGGGCGAATGCCAGTCACAAACCCGAAGAGGTTTCTGACGGCAGTCACGACACTGTCCATATTGAGGTCGATATGATAGCTAGATAATCATGGAACAAGATCTCTGCTGCCTTGGTATTGTTTCAACATACCTTCCAATAGCAGAAGAGAGCTGCTTTGCGCGCTTTCTAGTCTCTGCACTCGAATTTTCCGTCCCCATATAACAACTATGAAATATTCTACCAGTAAATTCACGAGGATCGGTGGGAATGTAGGTCGAATCCTCAGATTCCCCTACAATGCGTCTTGCGTCCGCGATTACCATCTGGTCTGTCGAGATACATAAGATGACTATCAGAAGATTAGTAACTGATTCAAACAATTAACTGACCTCCGCGCTTCGCAGCTTCGGTCACAAGTCGAGACATGGAGTAAACTATCACTGCTGTGGCGCAGCTGTCGATTCCGCCGCTAAGTGGGACAAAATACCCCTGAGTTCGGGACCTCCGAAGGTAGTCCCAGAGCCAGCATGCAGGGCCCAAGCTGGCAAAAATTCAGCCCTTTCTAGAAGAGGAGTGATTGTAAACATACGCGATCTCTTCTTCGGGCGAATGGAATCGGATGTCAATAGAATTGTTTCCGCTAAGGCTGGCTGATTCCTCTTCAGTAATGTCGTCAAACTTTCCACGGGATAGAGCAAAAGGCACTTCAATCCTGTGATATCTTTCCGCAGAAGCAGCTTGCATGCTTCTACTGCTCTTAACACGATGTGCTCGGACGTCCTCAATATCAACGGTGGCGCTGACGACCTCTACATCATTCAAGGAGAACTGTGAACCTTGCGCGATGATACGTCCGTTGGCGGCAATCATGGCACATCCGTCATAGTAGAGACGGTCGCCATCACAGCCTTGCTGATTGGCATATAAGTAGATGCCACCCAACTTCACAAGAACAAAAAGCTAGTGAGATCTCTAAATAGGTTCGAATTAAGTCTAAACCATCACCTTCAGAGTAGCTTCTTTGATAAGTTCTACTCTAGTATATAGCTTGCGAAGCTCATGGTGGCTTCCGCTAGAGTTAGTGAAGATTTCAACTCCATCGAGTCCCATGAGAATATGAGGGCTACTCGTATATCAGGACCAAGATAACTAAAACACAAGTGCTGCCTACCTAGCAGGTGTAAACAACTCTTCACATAGCTCGACACCGAAACACGTGTCCAAAGTACTAATAACTGCATCACCAAAAGGAACTTTTGTCTGACAAAAGCATAAAACAAGCATCCTGCTGAGATAAAAGGGTCCATACTTGATTCGTAACAGCTTGTATGATTCTCGGAAGGTAATGGTCTTCCCATTGTCTGTGTTTCATCCAAGGAGTGAAATACCGGAGTTCACGGTAGTTCCCGTCGTTCGCGAGCCACATCTTGGGTCTAATGAGCAATATTTTGCGATCATGTATAATAACACGGCAATTGTAGATGACGTTCTTATGCACGATCGGCCTACATACCTTTCAGTAAGTTTTGATTATGCCATGAAAACCACTTTAAAACATACATGCCGATGTCACAGACAATTCCCATAGCCTCGTCCGAAACCAAGATCTTCGCCAAGACTTCCCAAGAATGAAGGACCGTGTCACCTAGGAAGATAAGATAACGGATGACTTGTCTAAATCATAAAGAATGAGATACCTTCCAGGAAATGGTCCAAGCAGCCGTATCCCCTATGACAATTTGGAAGAGTGATGCGAATCCGTTCAAAAATTGACGCACGGTATCTCTAACTCTGGTCCCACGCGTAGTGTTGCACCTCTCTCTTTTGCAATCGTTATACTCGCCAAAATACGGTCCAAATTACCCTAAGAATCATTGAAGTATGATGGGGTTGTGAGGGTTGTGGTACTGACTTGAAAGTCCAACGCCCATTGATTCAATGAGCTAGGTCATAGATAAAATGAATAAATCTTATCAAGCTGGATGGCCGTGAAGGACATACCATCTACAACACAATTAGTATGGTTGATCTTCTATCACAGGTGATCTCTCTCGTACGTTGCCAACGTTATCAAGTGTCCCATAACAACTCGTACGGAAAAATTGCCAGGAGCAAGACCTAGCAAGACGCGCAATGGGGTCGGAAACACGACAGACTCAATTCGATGCGGAGCGTGGAAATCATTAGAACCCTGGATCATATCTCAAGCCGTTCGGAAAAAGGCCCGAAAGTTGGTCTGTTTTGGAAGTTTCGATTTTTTCGAGTAGCCATTTTTGGCCTCGGATTTGTCCGTTTTCTTCAAAAGTGTTTGAGGCGCTAGTTTCTGATATTTACTATCAGGGTAGAACTAGTAATTGAAATGACTTCACAACAAAATCTTCACATTCCTTATCAATACAATCTTCTTGAGAAGGCAGGGAGTACGTCGAGGTCAAGAGATCCATCGAGAATTGAACTATGATGCTGTTTACTTAGAAGACCACCGCTGGAAACCAGGTTTTTTTTAAAAAAAAAAATTGCTTCAAGTGAGGCGCGAAACAGGCAGTCTCCAGAATACTGTACATGGCCATTACCATCTAATAAAACAATTTGATTTTTTATTTACCAACTACAGACAACATGCCATAAAAAGGATATCTTCAGATTGCTACTTCTCAAGCATGGGGAGCTTCCCTAGAAGAAGGTGCAAGAACCATGCATCTGTTTGACTCACACCAATTCAATGGTAGCGTCGAGTGCACAGATAGATGGATGCATACCATGATGGCCTTGAAGCATACGAAGTTCGGGTGCACATAAAACAATTTAGCTCTAGTACAAATCCCACTGTCAAGCATTTGATGCGTGATGTGTATTTCCTTTTACAGCAGTAATCCATATTACATAATTGATGGCGCCAAATGTGAAGGGGGCCAAGAAAATGTTTCTCCATCAAAAATGTCTTGAAGTTTTGTTGTCCTCATCAAAAGGCGCGTTTTGGCAAGAGGAATAAGAAAAGAATATTATCTTGAAGGAGTAATATTTTTTGTCGCAGAGTGGTGGTCTCTTAGTGAACAGCACCATACTTCAATATAGGAAAATATATCTTCAACTCTACTAACTTAACTAATCCCAATTTGACCTAAAATGTCCGGGTTTTCGAAGCCCGGATTTTTTTTTTTTCGCAAAACCCGTACGGCCTGGGGTAGGTCCTAGATAATTTGTTAGCATGTTCAATAACTTTACGAGATGGAACCCAAATCCCGGTAGCTAACCTTAGACAGATGATTGTCGATCTGTTTAAGCCGGGGGAATATCGTATTTACAGCACGTTTCATAACGTTAGATCCCTTTGAGTTGCGCTCGCCGAATTCTTTGACCGAACGACTTGCTCGAGCTTGTAACAGTCCACAGCCTTTTCTTTCCTCGGCGTGCAAGAGCGGACAGAATCAGGATCGCTCAAGAGAAACGGGGTCGTCAAAAGACGAGAAACGAGGCGTCTGTAGACAGCAGCCACGAGGAGCTCACGCGTCACAAGAGCTGAATCAGCGCAAAAACAAGGATGACTCCGTGATCTATGGATCCAGCCATCGTAGAGACAATGGAGGCATCGCAAGTATAAACTTGTAACATTTACTACTTACGCACCATATATTGAGTGTCGAGCATTCACGTCGTTTATCTTAGAGATGAATTTTAGATCATCGCGACCCAAGCCCACGTGGCATAGTCTTTCTACAGCAATTTCCGGCTGAATAAAGCTGAAGCACGGCAGAACTCGTAACATCTCAAAATAGACACGAAAAACGTCAGACTGCCCAATGGACTAGCATGATATATTTCAATCAACAAACGGCTTGAAGATCTGTGGGACGAGGTCTCTAAAGTCTCTGAAGAGACAGTTCGTCAGCGAGCACCCAAGCATCGTAACTCGAGCATCAAGGGTATAAACGACACGCCCTTCCTCCACCGTGTCCATGATTGCTATTTGAGACATTATTGATCATGTATCGATTTATGGGCCATGGAAGACGCGCGTTAATCGAAATCCCTGGGTTTCTGCACACCATCCAGTCCATCTGTTACTCACCCCGCCTTTTCTCAAACAATGCTCCATATGAACCTCTCATCCGTCCAAGGTCTGATAGCGTAGACCATAGAAGCAACGAGCCACTGGACACAGTGTTTTAAAAACGTTGCTCTTCGTCTTGGCGAATCAAGTGCGGGTCATACTGCGTGAGGTCACAGGTTGAAATGAGAGTAAGATATGAAACGACACGGTGGGAAGGTTTCACTTCACAGTCGAGGCGGGATATTTGTTGTAAAGAGCCCGGGCTGTTTGTGCCTCTCGGTGACAACAGAGGACTGAGTACCATACAAAACAATGATATCAATCTTGTCATTGATTCAAGTCTAATGTAAAGACATGTGGTATGCTGGTGCTCATGAGGTTTGATGTGTGTCTATGTAGTATTTACGAAAACCATTATGGTAACAAGTATAAGAACAAATGTGATGTATGCTGCAAACGAAAGCTGGTGGAGAGAATGAGACTGGTCAGTACAAAACAGAGTAGAATCTTGTCTATGCATAAGACGGGGGACCTGAAAAAAGATTAACTGGATGAAAGTGGGAGGAAAGAAAGATACCTACCAGGCGAACCTCGGGTTTGAAGAATAGTGATTAGGTTTGCCTTTTCCTCGGAGGTGAGGTGGTCAGCCAGGCGAACTAATCCATCCATTGTTGCTTTCCGGTCTTCCTTGGTCAATTCAACCAGGCGGCGCATGAGATGATCAGCTTTGAGTTGAATGATAGTTTGAGAGAGATCAAGCTTCTCAAGCGCCTCTGCGACCTTGCGGTAGTCAGTTGTTGAGTCGATCTGCCCCAAGGAGTCCAATAATCGTGTACGATATTCCGCGGTAGAGTCTGGCGAAGCTTCTGCAATATCTGCGAGAGCGGCAGACTTAGCGGTGCGAGCCCGTACAGCCCAGTAGAAGTGCCTTCGAGCGTTCTTCCAGACTGCAGATTTGGCGCAGCCTTTGGCTTCCATGCGACCTGTCCGACTGGAATGTGGATGTGATGTCACTATGGTGATGAGAGGGCGAAGAACGAAAAACAAACTTACTCGTGAAGGTCGGCGTATAGAAGCGCAATTTGTTTATATGTCGGTTGCAAAAGCGTCTCTCGTTTAGTCAAATCGGCAGCCGCCGTCGCCTTCTCCTCCGGGGTCTTGGACGAATCCTTGGTGTCGCGCTTGAGAGAAGCGTACGATGAGTCAAGACGCTCCATAAGTGCCAGAATTTTTTCACGACGCATCTTGATCTCGACAATCCCCTCAGGTTCGAGAACGCCAGCACGAGCATCGACGTCAGCATACATCTCCATCTGTTCCGAGTTAATAGACGGATCAAGAACAACCCAGGCACCTCCACGAAGCTCGCCATTGGGAACAATGTAAACGAAAACAGGTTGCTTGTAGCTTGAAAGGCCGTCGACAATTTTCGAGCCTTGTTTGAGCACTTCATCATACATGTCCTGTTGACCACCTGAAAAGCCACGCCAATTAGCGAAGATGATCAAAGGAAGGCCCTCGCGATTGAAATCAAAGATAGCTTGAGCAGTCTTGTAGGCAGAGTTAGGGTACCAGACCTGGCCAGCTTCCATAATACGCTGCTCAAAAGAAGCGGGATTAGCAGGGTCAGCCGGCACCATACGTTCAATAGTACGGGTTTCAACGGCAATGACACCCATAGGAATACCTCCAAGGCGAGCGCGTCCAACGACAACGGTTTGTGCCCATCCACTCAAGGTCTCCTGGAATGATCCCCTGTCGAAGAATCCTGATAACCACTTCGATGATTGGTCGTCAACCTTGCCTTCGATGAACCACCGTGGATCGTAAACACCTTTTGGAGGTGTATAATCAATGTCACGATCCCAGCTATCTGGGGTCTCCCGCACAGGCAAGGGGCCACCTTTGAACTCAGGGATATAGGATAACCACTCAAGGATTTGGGTCGCGCCTTGGAGATCACTGCTCGCCGTAAGGTGTGACACACCATTTTTGTGCATAATCTGTGTACCACCGAGTTGTAAGTTGGAAGTGTAGACCTCACGGCCAAGTACTTTATTGAGGGCGCCTGCACCAGTGAGAATAATGGGTTGACCCTCAACCTGCACTGCGCGTTCGCCGAGACGAACGAGGTAAGCTCCAATACCAACAGAACGGGCAGTGACAAGGGTGACAGTGAAAATGTCATCATAGGCTCGCGATGTTTCGCCGGCAATGAGACCAGATCCTCTGAGGGATTCGACGCCGAGGCCATCTTGCAAACCGATGAGATCAGTAATCTTGTAACGACGTTCGCCACCTTCCTCGATCTCGACAGTGCGCACTACGTCTCCTCCCTTTTCTTGAAGTGTGAGATAATTCTCGGAAGTGAGATAAAGGTAGCTGATCCCTTTTTCGGGGTGAGCGTCGTCGTTCCATGCGGCAGAGAACAGAGGCCAAATTTCTTCAGCGATACCAATCCGGGCACCGGAATTGGCAGACAGATAAATACGAGGAAGGCCGTGTTCACGAGCATATTGAGTCACGAGGTAGAAGTACTGGTCCTCAACGGGGCCGAAGGACCCAATCTTGTAAGTGATATCATTCGCTATCACGACAACCTTGCGACCCATCGGGAACTCCGGAGTGCGAAGGTTAAACACCCAGGCCACCATGCCGAAGGTGTTGTTGCCAGGGGCCCGGTCAACTTCCGTTAGTTGGTCATGCTCGTCTAGGACAAGCTCCCTGGAATCCAAAAATACCTTAGGCATGTCCAGTGAGGGATCGGTGGTTCGCGTTTTGACCCATACATTATGCAGGGCTTTCGAGAAGAGATCAGGGAAGTCGTATACGTAGGTGGTACCAATAAGATGGGCTTGATAACGCTTCGGCTGTAAAGATTCCTTGGTGGGATAGGCTTGATGCACGGGTTGAAGATGCAAGGGCCCCTTTTCACCAATCGATTTCAATATGGTAGTTCCTTTGTCAGTAGTGATTTCTTGGTATCCATGGTAGTTGACAATAAAGCCGGAAACATTTTCGATGATGCAACGGATTGGTGTCACATTCCCCTCATTATCTTCTAGAGTGATTCTGATTTCCGAACCCGTAACATGAAGGCGCCAGAGTCGCTTGCCGTGACGCTCGATGAACCCAGATATGGCTGCAAGAACATCTTCATATGTGACAGCAAGGTTATAGATGAAGTTCATGAAAATGTGGTTGCAGTCGGCACCACGATATTGCGCACTGACAACTTCCAGTGCATCCAAGACAGACGTGACAAGTCGGTCAGTTTCGGAGACAAGGTATTCTGCCGTGCTCATGGTTCCTCTAAGGCGACCAGGACGAACAAGAGCACGAATGAAGAACCTGTTATCAAGTTGATTCTCTCGGGCAACAGCGTGGTAGATGTGGATCTGCTTTGCTTCGACAAAACAGGGTTTCAAGTTATAGTTGGACAGGCGGCTAAGTTCCAGTTGGAAGGCGAGAGCGGGCTCGATGTTGCGAATGGCTTGCTCTTCTCCCCACGTGCCATCGAAATCACGCAGAGTATAATAGACGGGGTATTGGCCGCGGCGGCAAATGAGGACAGAAAGGCGGCGGACACCGCGACGAGTAAGAAGGTCTTTCTGGGAATTGACGAACTGGGTAATAGTGGTCGTCCAAGAGCTTTCCGGCATATCATCTTCATCACGGAAAATGCGGAGGGCCACATTCACGACGTTGGGTGGCTGACTGTCCGGACCATAACGCTGACAGAATTCCTGGTAATCGTACACAGGGAGCATCGAAACAACCTTTTCAAAACCCCGAGAAAGGGTGCCAATGTTAGGGAAAGAGGCGATAGCGCCTGTTCGGATAGGCTGCGATTGGTGACGGTTGATCATATATGTCAAATCGCTCACAGAGCCCGAGCGTCGATTTTCCCTAAATCAAGTTAGGAATCTCTAGAAAAAGCAACTGAAGAGACACACCCAAGACGAGGCGTTGAGGGCGGTGAATGTGACTGTCCCAGATTGAAGCGCCATGTGACGATGCTAGGGACTTCTCCATCGTCAAGAGCATCACCTTCTTCGTGATCAATGGAGAGTAATGTATAGGCCTTATATGCGCGACGGATATACACTTCAAAAGCAGCTAAAGAAGAAGTTAGGGCCAAAAATGCATTCACACAAGGAAACGAACCAAGAGATACCATTGGGTCCTCGTGATTGAAGAAGGCAGGAAGGACATCATACACGGTATAACGAGAGTCGCTCAGCTCTTTCAACACTTCCGCAGATGGTGTTCTACAGTCGCGTTATTGACATAACATCAAACGAGATGGCGAGCACGTACCTAGGACCTTCCTGACCTTGCTCACCATAGTAGTTGGTATAAACAGAGTTCTTGAGGACGGCTTCCATCTGGACCAAGCGCTCCTCATAAGACGGCATCTGACCGAGGATAAGCACCTCGCGCGCCTTCAGAGACACTGTAGTGGATGATCTGGTTGATTGATCGTGTTATTGAAGGGTGTCTAGAGAGAAGTACCAATCTTACTTTGGCTCAAGAGCAGCCAGACCTTGCAGGGCCTTATAGAGCCGCCCTTCAGTGTTTGAAACATTGAGATTACTAGTCTTGACGTAGTCAAGGACAGCCAAAACCAATTTAGCTTTGCTCTGCGCCTTGATATGACTCAGGACGAGGCCGACGACTTTGTCAAGATCGTCCTTATGCTGCTCACGAAGAGCGAGAACACGAGCTTCAATGCTACCCCCGAAGAGCTTCTCTGTGGATGCGTAACGCTCCAGCAAAGAGGCAATCACTGCAATCTCATGTCCTTTCAATCCACTCTGATACCGCTCTAGAACTTCGGAAAGAGTGCCAAGTGAAATACGGAATATAGCACGATCCTGGGGAAGGATGTTGTCCTCAATATAGTGTTCAATCACTTTCTTGATGCGAACAGCAGGAAATTCGACATTGTCGCCTTTCGCCTTGGCGGCATCGATAGCGTGTCTAATGCTTTCCTCGAGTTTGCCGGATATGCGACCAGAAAGGGTGGAGAGAATCGCGTTGGCTTCGGAAAAAGGAAGTTCGGGTTTGTGAAGTAGGTCGATAAGATCTTTCAGTGTTGAGGCCATGACAGCTTGGTTGTCAAAACCATCGAGAATGTCGTGCAGTATGCCTATGCATCTTACATACCTCTGATGAGGCTTATTACCAACGACACCAGGTACACCCATGGCTGGAAGTTGACCTTCGAAAGGTTTTGCATGCTTGACGCGAGCAGGATCGTCCAGCGTCAGTATACCAAGAATATCCCCAGGCTCTAGAGACACTCCTGGCTGTTTGATCAGCTGAACAACGCCGTCCTCCGACGCAACCAGGGGCATGTACATCTTCATAACCTATCGAACTTCGGATCAGGGCAAGCTAGAATGATCCACAAATGCTCAAACGAACCTCAATCTCAGCATATTGCTCACCGGCATTTATGTGGTCACCACTATCGACGAAGAAACGGATAAGTTTGCCCGGACTGGGACTTCGAAGTTGAGTAGGGTCATTCTCCTTCTCAATCAAGCAGGTCTTGGCATCAACCATTAGTCTGAGAGCGCCAACTTCCTCACGCCAATAGATCGAGTGGCTCTTGCCATCCAATAGTACAAGCAGACCCCCGTCAGCAAGAGGCCGCGCACCAACCATGGTTCGGCCTCCATTTAGGTAAAGCGTCCATACAGTCGAGGACGAACGAGCGGCGGTGAACGAATAACGGATATTCTCATAAATGAATTCAATGCCAAAGACTGTCTTCAGAACATCCTTAGCGGGAACTTGACCTTTATCAAGTACTCGTTTATATTCGGTCCAGCAAGCTTCCGAAGCAAGGTAAGCCTTGGTAACAGCACCGCATATGACCGCGAGGGTCGCATCTGGGCGTTCAGCGGTGAGTTTATTGCTGATCAGAGAGTCTAACCAGCCCGTTGTGAAATTATTCTCCTTAAACGCTTCCAGCTCAAGGAGCTTGATAAGGTATTCGACGGTAGTCCTGAAGTCGCCTCGAATGCTGAGTTCCTTCAGTGCAACGATCATATTCTTCCTACTCTCGCTGCGATCTTCGCCATATGCGAAGATATGCCCGAATTGTGAATCAGCGAACTCGTGGAGTCCACCTGCAGTAGCAACGGAGAAGTAACCCCACACATTCGTACTGGATCGGAAGTTGAGTTCCTGGATAGATCCCGAAGATGGTTTGAATCCAGCGTCTGGGTTCTCTGCAGTGATACGAACGGCAACGACGTGACCCTTGGGACGCGGCTTACGTTGGAGCTGGTTAGCATCGGGTTTGACCATATCGAAATCAATCTCAGAGGAACCATTGGGTGCTACACCATACAACTGACGAATGTCCCGGATTCGGTGCAAGGGCACGCCCATGGCAATTTGAAGCTGGGCAGCCGGAAGGTTGACTCCTGTAACCATCTCTGTCGTGGGATGTTCGACTTGAAGACGGGGATTAAGTTCCAGGAAATAGAAGTAGTCCTCAGCAGGACTATAGAGATCTTCGGGCGCCCGATATCAGTAGAAAGTCGATAATAAGTACTGAAACAACTGAAGCGGATAACTCACATTCCACAGTACCAGCACTAACATAGCCAACAAGTTTCGATAGACGAACAGCTGCCTTCTCCATCTGTTCAAAGGTTTCCTCCTTTGCAATGGTCACGGGGGCCTCTTCAATGATCTTCTGGTGTCGACGTTGCACCGAGCAGTCGCGACCAAACAATGAGATAGCATCACCATATTGATCAGCAAGAAGCTGGACCTCTAAGTGACGTGCTTGACCGGCGAGCTTCATGATAAAGATAGGTGATCCTGTGTACCAGATGAATCGTATATGCTTCGAGCGCAAGGATCAATTAATAATACCTGGAATTTCTCCAGCAACTGCATGGTACGCGTTTTTGAACGCGTCGGGTGATTCGACCTTCCTAATGCCCTTTCCGCCACCTCCCTCACTTGCTTTGATCATGACAGGCCAACCAATCTGTTCGGCTCGTTTCAAACCTTCCTCGACATTCGTCACACATGCCTCAGCATACGCCTTGTCAGGAACTGTAACGTATCCAGCCTCTGAAAGGACCGTCTCTGAAACTCCTGTTCCAGACCAGGGCATCGTCGGGACATTGGCACTCTGCGCGACGATGGTACTCGAGATTTTGTCACCCAGACTCCTCATGGCATTTCCTGGAGGACCAATGAATACAATTTTGTTCTTGCTTGCAGCCAAGCTCTCAGGAAGACGCGGATTTTCAGACGCATGTCCCCAACCTGCCCATACAGCATGAACGCCAGCGCGTTCAGCGACATCTACGATGAGATCTACGTTGGCGTAATTGTTGTTGTTTGTGCCCCCTGGGACTTCGATATATCGATCGGCCATGCGAATGTATTCCGCGTTAACCTTGAGATCCTCTGGAGTTGCCATTACAGTGAACTCGACCTCGCGCTCGCGGCCAAACGTTTCATAACTCCATTGTCGGATGGATCTGATTTCCTTGACGGCAGCGATACCTATGTCGACCAGCAAGTCAAAAAAATCAAATAAGGAAAGCTCGTTCTAAATACCGTTGTTGGCAATAAGAACCTAGAACTCTACGTCAGTACATCAATCTGCAGGAGACGAGTCGCAATCACTTTGGTAATTACTGTGTGACCGCCGTTTTTCCTCACAAAATCTGTAACGCTACCAGCCGGAGCAATTTCAAGAGAATTGCCACCTATCCGAAGTACGTCAATATCAAGTCGTAACAAAATTGTCACGGCGCGGACCTATAAAATGTTGAACTCTGGAATGATCGTAGGCCGACATGGCGGTTCAGAAAGCGGACGCCT
The DNA here is from genome assembly GCA_017657295.1 of Termitomyces sp. DKA64. Classification (NCBI taxonomy): domain Eukaryota; kingdom Fungi; phylum Basidiomycota; class Agaricomycetes; order Agaricales; family Lyophyllaceae; genus Termitomyces; species Termitomyces sp. DKA64. The sequence goes on along the minus strand of JAGGAV010015641.1, from coordinate 15,292 downwards.
AGCGAGGACGACGTGCAAGGACCGTAATTCTGAAAGGTAAAGCAAAAGAAATGCGGCAGAAGTTAAACCGCGCACTCCTCTGGGGTCAAACTTATGATCGGCCCCAAAATTAATGGCGCCTTACGTCAGCAAACTCTGGTCTGTCACCTCGGGCAGGCTACAGACTACAAGTAAATCTGTCCTTCGAGTCTTCATGGTATCCACTCCCTAGAGTTGAGGGACTAAGGATTTTTCTCACTCAGGAGAACAAATTTATGCTGCTGATACAGGCCAGTTATAGTGACAGGCCGCGTTGACCTGAGGCAACAATTGCCAACGAATGAGGACTCCGGAGTAATTATGACGTTTCCCAGGTCTTGTCGCTCACGGACTTAGTGGAGGAGCAGAGTCAACTTAACTCTTGTTCGAGATGTGGCGTGCGAGCACATCATGGAATTTGGGCGATCATAAAAGATAAAAGCACTGTATAAAACACAATCACCGCGTTACAAGCGTTCGTCCACTAGTGACAATCGTTAGTCAAGGGATCATACAATGAGAAATTTGATACGTACGTTACTGTCTTCCTCTCTGTTGTCGCTACCTCTGTCTTGGCCCTATTCAAAACTTTCTGGAATTCAGCCACACGATGCCTCATCCTTGAATGCATGTACGCCTTGGAGCATTTGATGTGATAGTGGAGGTAGTCACGGAAGAGCTGGATGTGCGAAATAGTATTTGAAGCAACGGAAGCATTGGAGAAATGACGCGGGAAAAGGACAAAGGTTAGATAACCGATGTCATCTGTGTTACGGAGGCCAGGGACATGACGAATTTCGAGTGGAGGGTCCCGGTTAGTATACAAGACCTGGGGTGCGTTTTGGACGTTTGGAAGCCGGCGGCGAGTATCAACAAATTCCTATCGTGCAGAATATTAGTACCCAGAAAAGTGGCTAACCAGTAGACTACCTGAAGGAAGACCTTTCCGAAGATACGATCGGTCTCATCTTGGAATATCGTGGAGAAGATAACAGTAACACGATCGGGGGAGGCTTGAACATAGATGGCTTCCTCGTCACGATAATGCACCTGCATCAGTTCTCCCTGTGGACCCCCTGATGCCTCCAGCTCCTTCTGAGTCTTGAAGCCAAGCTCAAATGGAGCGGCCAGAGCATTGCGTTTAAGTAAAGCAATCGACAAGATGAATGCTTCGCGACCCTCTGAAACCAATTCAGTATGTCCTATGAGAAGGTAGTTGGGCTTGAAACATTACCTGCATCGGGTGGTACTTGTTCAAGATCGATCACTAAACTCACGTTATATTCGTGTTCGGGTTGCGCAGTCAGCATCGACCCATACTCCCGCTTTAGTATGTCCAAAGCTCCATATTTCACAAGCTCGTCCCAGCACCGAATGTGCATGGAGAGAAGAAGAGATGTCTTGCGCTCTGGCGTTGATAAATGGAACCGAACGCCATCAAAGTCTACAAATTGAACATCGAGGGATGAAGGCCTAATGAATTGATCCAGATCCCCTTCAGTAGTGGATTCATTGACCTTACTTTGCGACCTTCTCTGTGAGAGTGGTTTGAATGATAGAGTTTTGTGACTGCGGTGGCTGATTCAGTAAAAGGTATAGTGATTGAAAGCATGGATAGTACTTCGAGTAGGATCATACTTCGAGAGAGAGATCAGACGGTGAATACAGAAAGCGTGTATTTAATAGAAACCTGTGTGCAAATTGTTGGAAATCGGCAATGACAAGACTTTGACAACAGGTTCAGCGATCGCGGCGCAGTCCCGTGTGACACTTGGAATCACATGATATCCGGCCCGTTCTTCCGATGATGTCACAGGTGTGGCTCAGAAATGTGTAGCCCCTGGCTCACCCGTTTGACTAACTCCCAACATTCAATCAATCATGACTTGATACTGGAGTTCTATGAATCGATAAAGGCGTAGAAGTAAGTAGTCAGTCTTTTTGCCCATGGGGCTACATTCGACTATGCACAAACCCATACAAATGTCGACTGAGGGGTGTACCAAGATATTCCAAGTTGTACGCGAAGGAAACCGCATTTCATATGCGACTAAATTTACCTCGGCACATGGTGCATAGGTCATAAATTGGATGATGGAGAAAACGGTAGCTTTATACGTTCAGTTGTTTCATTTCGACAGCAGAAAGACCAAACATTTTTGTTCGCAACCACGTTAACACGACCAAACGTTCAATGGCCCAAGAGCGCGGGCCGACTGCAGAGTGAGCCATTCCTGTGGTAACGGGTCATCGATCATGAGCCAACCTCTAAAAGGTCCAATCGAGAAGCATAACGTTGAAAGATAAGAATGTTTGCCCCAAAAAGCTCATACCCTTCAAGACTTTTCTTGGGGAGGGCCTCGAAGAGAAGTTGAAAGTCACGAGGCTTGAGATGAAGAGGCCTAGGATAACTTCACAGCACCCGAATTGATCACTCATCCAATGAATACGATCATTATCTGTATATGTACAAATGAATCACATTCAGCCCCTCAACTCTAATCCTTTGAACCCAACATCGAGCAGACATGGAGGACACTTTGAGCCTTGGTGAAATTCAAAATGGGGCAAAGCTAATGTGAAAAAACTCCATCTTCATGATAATTAGGTGGTCCATTCCAGAGGAACTAGTGCCTGCAAGCACAATACATAGTTGTAAGTGATAATTGAATAAGGAGATATGAGGTGTATGCGTTGAACATATGAACATATGAGGTAGGGTTATGTGGTTGTGTTAGACAAAGAATAATATGCGAATGATGGCGACGAGAGCAAAGGCACAGGCAAAGACATCAGGAAATCCAGGGATATTGGTCTATAGAACGAGAGGGTACACAAAATGAGGGACTAAAAGTGAATTCCAGGATCCACACGAATGCAGCAAGGGCAGAATGGCTTCCTACACGTCGTCGACATTACCGTCGCCGCTGCTGCTGCCACATAGCTAGCGGCATATCTTCCTCTTCGCCATTCACACCGACACTAGGGTCCCGCCTATCGCTAGGGATGGCGGCATGCGCACTAGTTACTTTCCGCATCTTACCGTTTGCCATTGGCTGAGTTGGTACGGCTGTAGCGGACGTGGAGCGCACAGGCGGGGTTCGTTGTTCAGTACCGTTATCAAGAGCGATGTGTTCCTGTGAGAAATTCGGGTTGTACCATCCGTTATTACGTGCAGGGGGCGAACGTGGCCGAATGTACGGAGATGGTGGAGATGGCGAGAGCTGTCGCTGCGCGGGGGACTGCTGTTTATGCCACATCTGTTGTTCTGGAGACATCGCACCGGGAGGTAGCCTGGACTGCTGAGGTATATTGTCCGCTGTATAGTAGAAAATGTCCCCGGGATGCGTCGTCTGTGGTTGCACCAACTGTGGCGGGTTGTTCTGCTGCGAATACTGTGGCTGTCCGTTGGGATTGAGCGTGGGGGCAGAAGCAGACCGAAGTATAGGTAAACCACCCTGTTGGAATTGCCCGTTGTATCCATTGTACTCCTGCTGCATTTCTCGGTGTTGCATCTCATACTGTGGGCCTCTTACCGGCATCTCTGCACGGCGACCTACTCCGGGTGGCGGCGCCTTTGTCAACGAGCCCTTTCGTCCCGAGTCCTTCTTCTTCATTTCCATCTCCCGCTCCAACCGTTCTTTTTCCTGTCTGTCCCTCTCTGCTCGTTCCCGTAATTCTTGCTGCTCCCGTTCCCTTTCAGCCTCCGCATCGTCCATATGATTTGTCTCCGCTAGACCTGTGGGTGGTTGTGCCGTCTGCGCCTGCACATTGGGCGTAGGTTGTGGGTTCTGCGTCTTGTTGATGACGCCTAGGTACCAGAACATCAAATTACTTATGAGTACCTGTTCGTAAAGCGGCCGTCGTGGGTTTGCCAATTTGATGTGGCTTAGCCTATAGATGGCTCTCTCGACATGAATTGGGTATCTCGAGTAGTTATTAGGACCTATGCCTGATGATAGTCCAGAGGATACGGGCGTTTTAGATTTGGGCGCCCCAAGTAATGCCTGTGCTGTTTCACGCCCAGATTGACCAGGCGATAGCAGAGGCGGTGGGACCTCTTCCTGTTTCTTCTTCGATCCAAAAAGAGAGCCAAAGAAACCCGAATCTTTCTCCTTTTCCTTTTCTGTAGCACGCTCTTTATTCTCGGAGTCTCTCTGCTTCCCTTTCTTCGTGCCTTTATCTCCGCCCCATTTGCCAAACAAACTTTTCTTATCCTTCTCCTTGCGAACTGGCGGTGGGCTAGGTGTAGTAGGAAGGTGATACGAAGGCGGTGAAAGAGTTACCGCAGGAGGCGATTGAGCAAGTGGTGGACGCTCGACGGATGAACCGGGCGAGGATGATTCAGATGGCGATGGCGTGCGTGGTAGCTGCGTTTCGGCCGGAGGTTGTGGAGACAGGAGGCGTTGTGGTTGTGGATGATGTATGACAGGCCCCAAAGCTTCGAGAAGCTCTGGTTGAATCTCAGGAATTGGCCGAGGTTGTGGTTCCTCGGGGAGGTCGATCTCAGTTGGGGGCGGTGATGAGCTGATAATGACCGGGGTATGGCTTTCGTCGCTGTCCTCGCGTGCGTATGCGTCAAATATAGACGCTTCTTCACTGAAGGACTCTGGTCGTTGAGCAGACCCGTCATCAGAGAAGGGCATACTACGACGTTCTCCAGGGCCTATCTCCACTGACTCTCCATGATCGCTGGACGATATGTCATCCGACGAGCGCGATTCAATGAGAGCTGTCTGAGCCCTTGTTGGCTTCCTACGAGATCCACCAAAGCGATGACCTCCGCCATCCCCAGACAAACCAGCTTTCCGAATTTTTGTTCGAGCAGCTCGTCGAAGAATCTGACCCGGAGGAGGTACAATGATGGGGGCATCGGCCTCGTCGACCATATCGGGCATCTCGTCCATTTTGCCCAGGGCTAGTGATCCATGAGAATTGTATAGAATATTTATGAAGTAAACGTACCTGACGGTGGCACATTCATACTCAAACTTCTCCTCAATACGTCTCTTAGTCGCGAGGGGTCATCGCTGACCGAGGCTTCCTCTGCCAGCTGCTCCAGCTTCTGCAGGTCATCGAAGGTAAGCTGAGGTCCCTGGTTATGGTAAAAGCTGCTGCGATTTCGCCTGAGCGGGACGATGTTCTCATTCTCGACGCCATCGTGCTCGTCCGGCCTGTACTGACGACTGAGCATTGACTTCTTCCGACCAAGACCGGAGGAAGACGAGAGAAGAGAAAAAGAGCCTGATCGTCCAAGAGGACCTGATCCATCTTCCGAGGATGGAGTAAGCCTGGCATGTTCTTTGAGAAAAGCTCGGAACTCTGCTGGGGCGATCTCAGGGTGTACGCTGGCAGGGACCCAGAGGGACTGGAAGAGAGGAAATGTGTCGTTTGCTTGGTTGGGTGGAGTCTGAGGAGGACCTTCAGAACTACCGCTCGTGCCGGATCCACTGGCGCCCTCGAACGAGGACTCGTCGGACGGTGAGGTGAGACGATACGAAGTTGGAGAAGACGGGGAAGACTGGTTGGGGAGGTCGAGATCGATGGTGAGGGCGCCAGGGGTGACAGAACGACGACGAATGTCTCTAAGCGCCTCGACCTCGCGCTGTATGTCGTACTGAGAGGGCTGGAGGCTGGCGGTCATTGGAGAGACAGACGGGAAGGTGCGCTGTGGCAGGCGCCTGGACGAAGCGGAGGCCGATGACGGGGCAAGGTAAATAGGCGTTCAATAACTTGGCGTTGGCGTTTTGCACAACTCCCACAAACTTTGTCTCATGGCTACATATATTTCAACAGTCATTCCTCCCCATTTTTGCCAGATCACACTATATCTGACGTCCCATCACCTTCAGTTAATGCTTCCAGCCTCCGCCGACCCGCCCTCCCGTCTGAGCTCCTGCACCACCGCCTGCACCAATATCATCAGACGCTCAGCCAAAAGAAACTACTACTGACAGCTAAAGCCTCCGGATTAGCCCCGCTCTCAATCATCCCAACACACGTCGCCAGCGTCTCTTTATCCAACTGCGTGTTTAAAAGCTGTGACATCTCAAAGAGAACTGTAAAAGACATGATTGGTGCCAAGCATATGCTACCGTTTCTGCTGTAACCTACTGTCAAGTGTTCGTTGGGCAGAGCTAAAGCGGTCTGATTCCCGCGTAGACATCGCCGTCACACAAGGACTGAGAAGGACTGGATAGAAGTTTGTGGGAGATCACCATGCATGAGCAGAAATTCCCACGCTTTATTTTCCCCACTCCCTCACTGATGGCACCGTCCAAAACGCCAAAAACAACGGTTTCTGCCCCGAAGAAAGAAAAGGTCTTTCATCCCGCATCACGCAAAGCGGACCAGCTCGCACGTAAGGCTTTGAGAAAGGGAAAGCTCGGTAACCTTGCGTCAAAACGTAGCCAAAAGCAAAACTCCCTTGGTATGTCGTTCGCCAATAGAGGTCGACCGTTCCCTGACCAGGGGTGGAATAGTCGACTTTTATGCTTTCTTCTTTCAAGCACTCCCAGAGGAGGGCATTCTGACCCTCTCTGAGCTTCACTCTATCGTGAGGGATGTCTGGTTATCGAGATTTGATGAGGAACTAGAGCAGGAACAAGCTGCTCGGCGCAAAGGGCGACCCAAGAGCGCAAAAGAAGTGAGACTGGAAGAGATAAAGCTGCGAGAAGCAGAGGAATATCGGACCGGCATGGGTGAGCATGAAGGGAGTTCCACCATACGCAGCTTTATTTGATGCCCTTGCAGAGGTCATAGATCTTACGCATCCTGCCACAGTCGAGTTATTTCGACGATGGGATCAGAAAGAGGCCGCGTATATCCAACTACTCCGATTTGTTCGAATAACCAGCACCGACCCTGACATAGTAGTGGTCTCACGGCCAGGAAAGCATATATCAATATTAGGACGATCGGGAAGCGAAGACCATGAAATGGGAGATATTGAGGGGTAGACTGTACTTGTATCTAATCTCCATCTTATCTATTTCTATACGCGGATTTACGGATGTATATTTTAAAGCCTGTTCCGAGAAGTACGGAAAAAGTGTGCTAAAGGTTGCCGGACCATCATCTTTTTTCAAGTAAAAAATAGGATCGCTCATGCAATGTTGATGCAATACGCAATGCAACGATCAAATTGCAGATCATCTGTTCTGGACTTTCAGGATGCCGTTTATAGAGCGGAGTCTAGCGGAGCAAGGTCCCATCCAGACGGCGTTATTTATGCTTATAGATCGTACGTATATATTCCAGAACGCTCCGTGTCGAGTCTACACCCATTAGTCGGATGCCTTCCACTATACCCCATGTTTTAATCGTGCGCGTTCTGATGTTGAAAAGGAATCTTCACTGTTAACCGACGCTTGCCACAGGTTGGAGGTGGACCTTCGGGACTTGTCTGTGCTCTTTCCCTCATCAACAATGGTGTGTCTGTGCGTATTATTGAGAAGAGTACCGAACCTCGCTTGGGACAGCGCGGTGCGGGCATCATGGTGTGTTCCCTCTTCCTTCCTATTTCATATCCAGGATACCCATAAAAATAGCCCCGTACTCTGGAAATTTTCAACAGCTTTCGATGCGTAGACGAAGTTTTAAAGCGTGCTATACCCCCACCTTTGACTCGCCGTTATGAACTTCCAAAAGGCACACAGCCCATTGGCGAGTTTGACATGTCCCCTCACATCGAACCCACTCCATCTTGCCCCTATGTACGTATCCTCGCTCCTCAACCTTTCTATGCGATTTGATCGTTCAAGTCCAGAACAACATCGTTCTCCTCGGCCAAAGCTATGTTGAGGGCATACTACGTGATACACTAGCCAAACTTAAATGCGAAGTTGAAATTGGCACTGAGCTTGTTTCTTTCGAGCAGACTGAAACTGGTGTCAATGTACACCTACTGCGGCATGGTTCAGATGGTTCGGATGTAGAAGGTATCCCCGAGCATGGTAGCTATGATTGGATGATTGGTGCAGACGGTGCACGGGGTATCGTGCGGAAAATGTCGGGATTCTCGTTCCTTGGCGAGACCCGGACGATAGAGAATCATGTTGTAGGTGATGTTTACGTCGAAGGGTTGTCGCAAAAGGTGGTCTGCTTTATTGCATCAACCTGGTTTTTGTTGACGTTTTTCCAGTACTGGCACATGTGGGGCGATGCTAGCAGCATGCTGTAAGTAATGCCTAGCCAGCATCTGAGCCTCTTCAGTAACATTCGAACTTCAGTGTCAGCTTTCGCCCTACCGAAACTCCTGGACTCTTTTCTTTCGTCATTGCCGGTCACAAAGTGAACCACAATCTACTGTCTTCGAACGAGGAGGCTCTAAGAAAATGCTTTGCGGAAAACACCGGCTCGAAAACTGGCCTCAAGTTCAAGGAGATACCTTGGGTGAATCATTATATGTTCGTCACGCTGCCTCGTTCAAAAGACATTGTTTCTTAACTTGTTACTAGACCAAATATCCGCATGGTCGAAACTTTCCAGAGAAGAAGAGTTTTCCTTGCTGGTGGTACGTCCAACTAGAGGTCTATCGTCACTGTTTCTTTTTCTCATCAAATTGTCAAGATTCTGCGCACGTCCATAGCTTCACTGGCGGTCAAGGAATAAATACCGGCATCCAAGACGCCTATAACTTGGGATGGAAGCTTGCACTTGTGCAGCGTGGACTAGCTTCCCCTTCCCTCCTTCAAACGTATTCCGAAGAACGAATACCTGTCATCAGGGAAATGCTCGATCGTACAACACGAATCCTCAAACGCACATTCACAGAAAAGGCAAGTGAATCGTGGAACAAGGCGAACGGGCTCCTTCAACTTGGTATCAACTATCGCTGGAGTTCTGTCGTGCTTGATGAACGCAAACGAGCTGAGGATGCCGAGTTCTCGGACTTTGACTTCGGAGACGAGGAAGAGGAGGAGCCATGTGATGCCATTGACGCGTATGGTGGAAGCACTGAAGGAACCCTACGCGCTGGTGATCGTGCCCCTGACGCTACGGCCCTTGTGAATCTCTCCAAGCGTGCAGCGACATGCCGGTTATTCAACATCTTTAGTCCGGGGCATCACACCGTCCTCATATTCTCAAGAGCGCTCGATCAGTGTCCCGCAATTGTTAGGATGCTCAAGGAACTTCCGCCGGACGTTGTACAGTCTGTCGTGCTATTGAGGCGTGGGCAAGGCATACCAGCATATTGCCACGGCGTTACCTTTGTGTTTGAGGATTGGGACGGGCATGCTCACGACGCGTATGCAATTAGGGATGAATGGGCCGTTGTAGTGATACGGCCTGATGGGGTCGTTGGTGCGATTGTGGGTGGCGTAGAGGGGCTTCGGAGTTACTTTTCGAAGATTTTTCTGAGAAGATGATGAGGCCTCGAGCTGGATATAGTGGATAATGTAATGTTGTACTATTGATAACCCCCCGCCTCTGGAATTCTAGGTAATACTTTTATGGCCATACTTTGGTGTCGGCGGTACGAATGTTGTAACGGTCAACGTTGATTGTTGATCTGTCTTATGGACAACAAACCCTCTGCAGACTGACTACGATGGGCAACGACACAATATACCGTTTACCCGCTTATCCCTCTACTACTGCACGGAAATCCCTGTCGCCCACTCAGCTTGCCACTGTAAACCAAACCATTTCGTCTGCTCTCCTACAAACCATCGCGTTACCGCCCTCAAAACGCGATTCTCCAGCAGCACGCGGGTTTATTGCATCCTATGGCAAGGATACGGCTCTTCAGACCTTGCAAAATCTAATCTGGCAGCCCGGATCTACATCGAAAGGTGACAGAATCATTCGAAAGCGTACCCTAATTCTCGCAGAAAAAATTGCCCCAGTGCTAGAGACTCAGACCCTTCTGGATCTCGCGATTGTTTATGCACAAACAAACGAGTCAAAGATCAGGTCAATCTTCCAGGAGGCACTCAAGTCTAACCCTATCCTCATCCAGTCCGTGGAAGCAGATTTCGTGCCAGCGCTTGCGCATCTGTTCAACCCATCTCAGGGGTTGTACTCCATTCGTAAGGCTGCACATTGTGCCACGTCCTTCCTTCGTGCCTCTCCTGCAGAACTTGTTCGATGCTTCTCACATAATCAGGCGTTTATTCTTGCCCTTGCTACCCTCTATAATCAAGGCCTTGGATCCATCGCCCAGTCGTACGGTGGACTATCCATCTTCAGAAACCCCGGTCCCGCTAGTAACGTTGATGAGTGGGAACCGATCTGGATTCAGACAAAAGTCGACCTAATTGACGCCTTCCACATTATCATCACTTCTCTCCTCAATGATATCTCTAGTGCATCGGGACGAGCCCTCGCTGCAGAGTCTGAGCGTGCATTTGGCATTATCTTTGCCCTCCTCGAACTCCCCTCGTCATCTTCGACTACCTCCTTAACGCCGCTCACTCCATTTTTCAATCGCTCACTTCTTACCGACTACCAAGAATCATACTCCCTCTCCAAGACTCTCTCCAACGCCCTTCGCAATGCAGCTGAGAAAGATGCACGTCTTGACCTCCTAGAATCTACGCTGCAGTCCTTGGAGACCTCCTCTCCTAACAAATCTACAAGACGCAGAGATGCGGGGGCGCTCAGGATTCTTATAAGATCCTCCGGTATTGTCCCCGGAATTGATAACCGCGGTGACGGAGGCAGGGTTCGCTCAAGTCGAGGCCTGTTAGATTCGACTCGAAGCGAAAAGGGAAAGGATAAGGCTACCCAGCCAATCTTGGCTGCCCCAACATTAGTTCCATCTTCCTTGGGTACAAATTCCTCAGTCCCCGATGTCGATATTAAAATCACACAAGTCCTCGATATCTTCCCTGACCACGCGCCAGGCTACGTCCGTGCACTGTTGGAGCACGCGACGTTTGGAGGTGATCCGGAAAGGGTGGTCATGGGACTCCTTGAGGGTTCGGCTCCTTCACCTAAAGAGCTGGAATATGTGGCCACGGCTGCAGTCATTAGCAGTGCGGACGATGTGGGACGATTTGTCAACGAGCGTAAGAACGTGTTCGATGATGAAATCATGGATGTCTCGAAGTTGCGCGTCGGCAAAGCGAAGTAGGCTTTCTTTCACTTCTACCTAAATTGAAGCGACGAGACTCACGCGATCTACAGGGAAGACGCGTCAACTGTGTTGAGGGACAGGTCTTTCGTTGAGCAGATGAAGGCTGACATCCTGAGGAGAGCCGAGGCCATCTCAGATGAAGAGGAAGAGGAAGAAGTCTTCTTGTCCTCCAAGCCCAAAGGAGTCGATTATGCCTTCGATGAGGAAGATGCGGGTCCTAGCAGCGAAATCAAGGTTGCAGGCGACGGGGAGGAGAGTGATGATTCGGGTGCTGATAGCGATGACGTCGATGACACCAAGAGGCCGCCCACCGAGACAATCCTTGAGTTGGCGTACATCAAAGATCCAAAGTTGTTCGACAGGGATGCACAGACGCGCAGGAGCAGAGCACGTGCAGACTTGAAGATGCAGACCAATTGGACTGATGAGCAAATTGAGGGATGGAGGATCATGTTGGAGAGGAATGTGAGCACAACCCCATTCGCTCTTGTACTACTAGTAGCTAATGTGTTGGCCTATAGCCTCGAAAAGATAAGATACTTCAAAAACATGAATTTGCGGGGAGCCGTCATGAAGCTCCTGTTGTCACCATCGCCAGCTCAGGCGGACCCCCAGCCGGCGGACGAGGGCGTGGTGGCGCCGGCGGTGGCAGGGGTAGAGGCAGTACTGGCAGTAGAGGTGGCAGGAGTGGGAGTACCGGCGATGGCGCTGACAGCGCCAGAGAAAGGGCCCGGAAGGATAAAAACAAGGCAAGCCGGGCGAACCACAATCGTAAGAAAGGCCATGATAAGAAGATGGCCCGCGTTGGTGCTGGGGCCCCTCCGTCCTGAACATCGTCACCCTTACTAGCAAACTTACACTTGTTCGCTTGCATGTTAATTAGACATCAAGGGAGGGTATCCCCCTGCCGTGATGTAGTGCCAGAGTTAAGCCATAGAGATCATATCAAAACCCAGATTTAGAAGCAAAGAGGTAGTACATGCACCGATGAGGTTACAGATGCGACAATAGCAAGATTGCGGTATTCTCGCGGAATCAGTCAGTTTGTTTTTAAGAGCGTACTTAGAACCAGCAGAATGACGAATACAATAAAGTAATTGTATACGCGCGGTAGTGCATGGCCTTTCGCGTAAGCGCTCCCTGCTCTTCCTACGTAACGAACATGGGTCATTGAAGGGAACAACAGCCTCGAGGCAATTCTGCAATCATCTTAACCTCCACCATGGACGTGGCTTCTGTACTCAGTGACGATGACTACGATGTGATATCCAACCCAGGCCAACGTTCGCTTGAGTCTAGTACAGCAGACTTTGGACATATTCCGGTGCAGAATGTTTGTGAACCACCCCCCTCACAGATCGCTCGCGGCAAATTTGAATCTGTCTCATGGAGCGCAAGTGACATTCAAGCCTACGTTCGCAAAGCTCTCGGCGTCGCTACACCTACTCTACCTTGGAGTGACACTACAAAACGAGTATATATTGACGGGATATTCGATGGCTTGAATGCAGGGTCTGCTTTAAAGTCTTGTGGTAGCTCGGCTTCTACTAATTATATCGTTTGACAATCTTTAGGCATGCTCTCCGGCTGAGGCAGGCCAAACTCTCGTTTCCCTCAGTCTACCTCATTGTAGGAGTGCATTCTGACGATCAATTGCAATCACATGGCTATGATGCGTTTTTTCCTCATGTCGAACGATGTGAGGTCGTGAGACATTGCCGATGGGTGGACGAAGTCATCACCAATGCGCCTTACGTGCTCAACCTCGAATTCATTGACCATCACAGGATTGACTACGTTTCCCTTGAGGAAGGGACGTCTGTAGATCCTGGCTGTGATAAAGCAAGACTCAAAGGCTATGATGCCATGAAAGATCTGAGTGTGTTTATCCTATTATTCGGAATGTTGACGTGTCAAGGCTCATACCAAAGCCCAGAGATCGTGGTACCAACCAGGAGGACGCCTGGGATATCCTCGGCGCCTCCAATGCTCCCACCGACTCTGGTACCTTTGGAGGAGCCTCAGAAAATGCAAGCTGGTGTCTATGACATTGGTTCACATGCATGACCTTCATATTCGCGATCATGGATGCTAGTGTAATCGACTGGACTTGTTTGGAGTAGCCGGATTCATAATACAATTTATTTCATTGACAACACTTGGTGATTCATGACAACCCCTCTGATAAGCCTGGATGCGTGATGGCCAATACCCTCGACAATAGGGCATATTTGCATGGGGTCTCAAATGTTGGTTCCACAGGGATCCAAATTTCTGTTGGCTTGTTTTGGACGATGTGACGTCCTGATATGGAACTGTGACAACAGACGGGGGATCTCTGAACTCTCAGTCAACTTCCATCGTATTGACTTATGTGCCTTTCATCTCTCTTTGATCAATGTTTTGATACTGTGTAGCTTACATTACTTAAATCTCCACAGAGCATCTCTGTCAAAGAATCCAACCAATCCTTATCAGTCTGTCTCCCTCCTTGCTCTGGCCGTGGAGGTTGCTTGTCAATCAGAGTGAGTGACATGAGTATGGCAACTTGGTCCATCGTATTGTTTTCAAACAGAAAATGAAAGAGATCACCAATTGTGGCTACATCAAGCATAGGCAGTGGAGAAGGCACCTGCAAAATTAGAGGCATAGCGGCAACAAGAACCTGCAGCAATCAGATATAACTTGCCATCATCAAGATGGTTATTGTTACGATGGCTCTCACCGTTTACAAAACAGAAAGAGCGAAAACTGTAGTAGAAGCCCTAATATACCCAAATAATGTTGTTTAAATATAAGCATAAAAGCCGAAAACTGTAGGCAAAGGGGATCACTTACAACAGTCAAAAACACCAAGGAACCCCAACGACAAAAACCAACAGCAAGAAACTAGCAGGAACAAACTCAATGAGACCTCTACACGTCAAATGATCAAAAATCGATCATCACTGGCAGCTGAGGCTCGCCTAACAGGTGGCAGTGCCGGCTCGGGGTTCCTAACCGACGCCAAGAAAGCACTCCCCGCTCTCCCCAGCCCAACAAACACCTCCCTCCCTCAAGACATGTATGGAATTCAACCCTCAATTGGACCTAAGGAGGATGGGGAAGCTAGAGAGGGATTCTGAGAAAGAAGGAACAGAAAATGGGCGAGGGAGATGGGACCGAACCTTTGCTCAGCACGCAGAACTATGAAAATCGTTGGCATCAGTCAATGAAAGGCCGGAATGACGACAGGAGCATGCATGAGACATTGTGCTCCATGTGCAAGGAGAGTGTTATAAAAGGGAGGGGGGATTTCAAGACCAGGAAGCAACATTTGTGTGGCTCAGAATCCCCAGGGAGCAGATTACTTAGGCCTATAATGTGAATAAAGCTTCGTTTTTAAGGTTTTACTTGATAATTGAACCTTTTTATTTGGTTGAACTTAGTTTAAACTTATATTAAATCAATCTAAATCAATCGACACTCTATTATCAAAGTTGTGTGATTTTTCAATGTATCTCGAGCCCTTGAACTTGGTGATTTGCAGCTGTTTGGTTAGGTCTCTAAGACAAAAAAAACCAAATAATTTCATTTCACATCACCTGGAGGACCATGAGGGGGTTTCAATTACACTTTTAATACACACTTTTGGGTCTCCTTCTGTAAGGGGACTGATCTCTGTCTTGCATCCTGTCTATCCATGGGCAGCTAAGTGGGGAAGTAACCCTATCTTTTAGGGGCAGCACACTGCATCTGTACCAGTTCCACCTCTAGCCAGGCCTAACCTCAGGGTTTGGCACTCTATCTAGCTGTCCTTGGGGCTGCACAGCCCTCTCTTACTCCTTTTCTGTCTGGGCACCATCACCTGACAGGTGATAAGACCCACCTGTTGCTGAGCACCATTACTACCATTGCAGGCTATCTTATCTGATGCAGCACCTGACTCTGACACAGCCCCATCACATGAAAGCCTAGGCCCAAGACCTAGTACCACCTAGTTGAGACCTTTATTACCAACAGTTGCTAGCATCATCACATACATATTATGCATTTTTGACATCACATACCTATCCTTGGAAACTGTATTGGCACCTAGCATGCACCCATTGACAGACACCATTGCTGGAAGTAACTACTTTTATTGCTGACTACTACACTTACAAATTGTATAAATACCCCTTGTACCTCCACTTTATCATCATTAATGGC
>JAGGAV010015640.1:0-37558 GCA_017657295.1 Termitomyces sp. DKA64 | reverse complement strand
CCCCAAGCCAAGCTCCCCACCCCAAGCCAAGCTCCCCACCCCAAGCCAAGCTCCCCACCCCAAGCCAAGCTCCCCACTCCAAGCCAAGCTCCCCATCCCAAGCCAAGCTCCCCAATGCCAGTTATGCTCCATCCATGCCACCCCACCTGGGAATGCTGACTGCCCTGGTGATACATAGTGGCCACAAACCCTTCTGCAAACTCCTTGCACCTCAACATGGAAATCAAGACCATGGACACCCAGCAAACCTGCAGAATCACCACCCTCCTGGATAGCAGAGCAACAGGGCTGTTCCCGGGACTTAGAGTTTGTAAAGCACCACAGCCTGACCATGTGGCTGCATTCCAAGTCCATTCCAGTGTTCAACATTGATGGGATGCCCAACAAAACAGGGGCCATCAGTTCTGTGGTGAATCTTGTCCTCCACTACCAGAACCATGCCAAGCATGCCATCTTTGCTATCACCAGCCTAGGCAAGCAGGACATGATCCTGGGGTTCACCTGGCTCTAGGAGCACAGCCCCAAAGTAGACTGAACCCAGGGTGAGGTAATTATGAGTCAGTGCCCCTGGAGGTGTTCCACCTGCACCACCAAGATCAAGGAAGAGCACCAGGCTGAAGTTTGAGAGTATGCAGCCATCCAGGCTTGCTGTGCTGGCCATCTCCCCTTTGTGAATCCAGACCTTCTGGACCCCCCACCCCTGGCATTCCCCCATAGAGAGGCCCTCTACAATGACAACTGGAGCAGCAGTGGGGCCCCAGAGGAGGAACTAGGAGGGGAGTTCATTGGCCTACACAACCTGGAATTCCCAGATGAGGCAGTGTAAGTTGGAGACTGGATATATGCCACCATCCTACACTCCCCACCCTCTATCATAGAGATCCAGGCTAGCCAGACCACCTCCCAGTGGCTGGCCCAGGCATTCACTGCAAACTCTGTACCCCAGGCATTTGGGACATTGTACCACCATATCTCTGTGCATTAAGGCCTCTTTCAACTCACTCCTGGAGCACAAGCAGTGGAACCACACCATCAAATCAATGCCAGACTCCAAGCCTACAAACTGTCAAGTCTACCCACTAGCACCAAAGGAGCAGGACAAGCTTGACACCTTCCTGCAGGAGAACCTGGACTCTGGTTGTATCTGCCCCTCCAAATCCCCAATGGCTTCTCCAGTCTTCTTCATAAAAAAGAAGGACAACTCTCTCTGACTGGTCCAGGACTACCAGGTTCTTAATTCCATAACTGTGAAGAATTATCAATAACCTCTGGTGTGTGTGGTACTTCACTAAACTGGATGTCTGGTGGGGCTACAATGTACACATCCAGGAGGAAGACAAATGGAAGGCTGCCTTCCAGACCAACTGAGGATTATTCAAACCTCTTGTCATGTTCTTTGGACTCACCAACAGCCCTGCCACCTTCCAGACAATGATGAACAACATCTTTCAAGACCTCATTGCTGAAGGCATAATGTGCATATACCTCAACAACATCTTCATCTACACCAAAATGCTGGAGGAGCACTGCCAGGTCATGTGCATTGTCTTGGAATGCCTCCACCTTCACCAGCTCTATCTCAAACTGGAGAAGTGCAAGTTTGAGCAGACCCAGATCAAGTACCTTGGGCTGGTCATCTCACATGGAGCTGCAGAGATGGATCCAGTGAAGGTAGCAGGTGTAGTGGAGTGGCCAGAGCCCAAGAACAAGAAGGAAGTGCAGGCCTTTTTAGGCTTCACCAACTTCTACCAGAGGTTCATCCAGGATCTCTTCCATCATGCCTGCCCTCTATTTGACCTTGCTATGAAGGACACTGCCTAGAGCTGGGGCCCCCTAGAGCAGACAGCTTTTGATGATCTCAAGTGTGCTGTCACCTCTGGACCTGTTCTCCTCTTCCTAGATGACAACTCTCCCTTCTTGGTAGAAGCCAACAGCTCCAACTTCACCACCAGAGCTGTTCTATCACAACAATCCCAGGGGGATGGAAAATGGCATCCAGTGGCCTTCTACTCCAAGAGCCTAAATGCAGTAGAGCAGAGTTATGAGATCTATGACAAGGATATGCTGGCCATCATCTGGTCCTTCAAGGAGTGGTGGCATTTTCTGGAGGGTGCACAGCATAAGTTCAAGGTTTGGATGGATCACAAGAAGCTCAACTGCTGACAGGCTCAGTGGTCCCTCTACCTAGCCAACTTTGACTCCTTGCTGCACCACAAGCCAGGCCAGAGTATGGGGAAGCTGGATGCTCTATCCCAGAGAACAGGCCATGGCACCAGAGGGGACAACAACAGTAACATTGTGCTCCTCTGGCCCAAACTGTTCATAATCTGAGCCATGAAAAGTCTAATTGTCAAAGGAGCAGAGGAAGACATCCTCTAGGACATCTGGTGTGGAAACTGGGATGGTTAGCAGGAGGAAGTTGTCACTCAGGCAGCCTGGGCACTGAAATCTGGATGCACCACCAGTGCCAAATCCATCTGTGCAGACAAGTGGGCTCTCTACAAGGGGCTCCTGACCTTCCAGGACCACATCTACATGCCCAACAACCCAGAGCTCTGCTAGAGGATTGTAGAGCAGCACCATGACTCCCAGATCACAGGACATCCTGGCTGATGGAAGACATTGGAGCTAGTGTCCTGGAACTATTGGTGGCCCCAGATGTCCCAGGTATATTGGGTCCTACACTAGTACATGCAATCTCTGCCTCTGGACCAAGCCCCAACATCATCTCCCCTCTGGACAGCTCCATCACCTACCCATCCCCATGGAACAATCGAGTGTTGCCTTAGTGGACTTCATTGTAGAGCTCCCTGATGCCCATGGTTACAATGCCATCATGGTAATGGTGGACCTATGTGGCAAGTGAGCTCACTTCATCCCCACTCACACCACTTGCTCTGCTATGGGCACTGCTAACCTGTACCAGAAGAACATCTGGAAGCTCCATGGCCTCTCCAACACCTATGTGTCTGACCAGGGTCTGTAGTTCATAGCAGACTTCACCAGAGAGCTCTACCAACTCCTTAATGTGAAGCTTCACACCTCCACTGCCTATCACCCACAGTCTGACAGCCAGACTGAATGCATGAATCAGGAGCTTGAGCAGTACCTCTGCCTCTTCTGCAACAAGCATCAGGATGACTGGGATGAATCCCTCCCCAATGCTGAGTTCTAGTACAACAACCATGTTCACATGGCCACTCAAGTTTCACCCTTCTTCCTGGACACCAGACATCATTCATGCATGGGTTTCAAACCCCAGGCCCAACCTTCAGAGAATGAAGCCATGAACACGTTTGTGGACCAGATGAAGATCACACAGGAGGAAGCCTAGGCAGCTCTGGCAAAGGCAAAGGATGACATGACATGATATTATAACCACAGAAGGACCCTGGCATCCAAGTACCAGCCTAGAGATTGAGTTTACCTGGACATCTCCAATATTACAACTGCCCAACCATCAAAAAAGCTCTCACACTGTCTATTAGGACCCTTCATGGTAGAATGGCAGGTAGGGCCCCTAGCTTACTGACTCCAGCTCCCCACAGGAATGTGCCAGCTTCATCTGGTATTCAATGTGGTCAAGCTAACACTGGCCCCAGCAGACCCTATTCTGGGGCAATGCCCAGCACCCCCACCACCTCCAGTGGTGGTCAACAACAACAAGGAGTATGAGGTGGAGGAGATCCTGGATAGTTGTCTATTCTGGCAGTGGCTACAATACAAGGTGAAGTGGAAGGGCTACAGAATCAAGGACATCTCCTGGGAACCCTGGGAGAATGTGCATGTGCCAGGACTTGTTAGGGAGTTCTACCAGAGGCATCCAGATGTACCCCAAGCCATCCAGGGAATCTATCCCATCTCACTAGTGGACCAGGCAATCTGGAACTTCTTCTACCTTGCATGTTGAGATGCCACATGCTAGAGGGGGGGTGATATCAGGGAACTTCCATTTCCAACCTCCACACCCAACCTATGCTGACTCTCCTTGACTCACTCCCCTTCCCTGAGGCTTGTTTGACACCTCCAGGGTGCTCTCCAGATCCCCAGAGATCTCTGGGGTCATTTTCCTTTTCCAGAAACCCCCAGAACTTGCTGTACTTCCTCATTGAGCACCTTCCTAAGGTTAGAGTTAGCTCCAGTCATCTATACAGTTGTTCCCATGCCTCTGCCACCTGCTGATGTGCTGCACTGAGCAGCAGGGATCCTTAGACCTCTTCTCTTCAGATTCCCCTCTGCTAGGTGATTAGTTACTATTTGTATCATCAGTTACCTTTTCTAATATACTTTGGATTCCCCTCTGCTAGCTGTATGATTTAGCTGCCACTCCTGGAGGTCACCCTTACACTGCCAGACAATGACTCTCTGTTCCATGTCAAATCTAATAGCTCAGAATTTGCCACTGGAGCCATCCTGTCCCAACAGTCAAAGGAGGATGGTAAATGGCATCCTTTAGCCTTTTACTCAAAGAGTCTCAATGCAGTAGAATGGAACTATGAGATCAATGACAAGAATATGCTTGCTATTGTTTGGTCCTTTGAGGAATAGTGACATTCTCTTGAGAATACCCAGCATAAGTTTAAAGTATGGACAGATTATAAGAACCTGGAGTACTTTTGTTCAGCAAAGAAACTCAATTGGCACCAAGCTTAATAGTCCTTGTATCTGGCTAACTTTGACTTCTTGCTGCATTACAAGCCTGGACAAAGCATAAGTAAACCAGATGCACTGTCCAGGAGAGTGGATCATGGCACTGGAACAGATGATAATGACAACATTGTGCTTCTAAAGCATGAGCTCTTTTCCATTTGTGCTTTGGAAGGGATCATGGTCCAGGGGGATGAGGCAAACATCCTCAAGGACATTCAATGAGGAAATTATGAGGGTGCCCAGGAGGATACTGTAGCATAGGCAGCACAGATTCTTCAGGCCTGACATGCCAGTGAAGTTAAATCAGTACATGCTGAAGAGTAGGGTCTTTAGGACAGGCTGCTGTAAGGGCAAGGCTTAATGTCTGTGGAAGGAGTTCCACAGAGCAAGTGATGCAAGAGACAAGCAAGAGTTGAGCAGGCACAGAGCCAGGCAAGAGCCAGGCAAGGGGCAAGCAATGCAAGCAGAGGGTTGGATGTCACTAAGGAGCCTACAGTCAATTCAGCAGATAGGCTAGGAGAATACTGCTATTGTTCAGCCTGGGGATATTCTACCCACAGGCTGCCTATATATACTACATCAGTGGCTGTGTAGTTACTAACACTGTTTGACTAAGTGGGCCCTGGTATGTAATGGAGTATGACTAACAATAATCGATGCTGAGTAAGGTCCATGCATATGACTCATCAAGGCTAACTACTAGAATACAGAAGGGGAAAGGGCAGGCCAAGTGGTTGGTTGGATGGGCTAGGAGTGGGTGCATTGTTGGACTCAGCTCAGAATAGAGTTAGACACAGTCTAGAGACTGGTGCCTTGACAGCTGCTGACCTTTCAGGGACATAATTATGTGCCTAACATCCCTGAACTCTGATGGCATATTGTGGAGCAGCATCATGATTCTCAAGTGGCAGGTCATCTAGGCAGGTGGAAAACATTAGAACTGGTGTTCCAGAACTATTGTTGGCCTCAGACATCTAGATACATTGGCACTTACACTAGCACTTATGACCTCTGCCTTCACACTAAACCTTATTGTCAGGCATCTATGGGCCAACTCCACCCTCTCCCAACTCCTACTGGCCATTGGAGCATTGCTTCAGTGGACTTCATTGTTGAACTTCCAGATGCTCATGGATATGATGCCATTATGGTGGTGATAGATCTTTATGGGAAGTGAGCTCATTTCATCCCTACTCACACCACTTGCTCAGCCTTGAAAGCCACCAGTTTGTATCAGAAGAATGTTTGAAAGCTTCATGGTCTCTCTGATGGGTATATCTCAGATCAAGGCCCTCAGTTTGTGGCAGAGTTCACCCAAGAGCTGTACTATTTGCTGGGGGTGAAGCTCCACACAATCACTGCCTATTATCCCCAGTCAGATGAACAGACCAAGCACATGAACCAGGAACTGGATCAGTACCTGTGGCTGTTCTATAATGAGAGGCAGGATGACTGAGACAAGCTCCTGCCTGATGCTGAGTTCCAGTACAACAACCATGTTCACTCTTCCACACAAATGATTTCATTCTTCCTGGACACTGGACAACACCCTCACATGTGTTTTGAGCCCCAAGCACATCCCTCTGAGAATGACTTGGTAATTGAGTTTGTGGATATGTGAAGAGAGCACAGGAGGAGGCAAAGGCAGCATTAGCAAAGGCAAAAGAGAATATGACATGGTACTAAAATTGATGATGGACACCAGACCCTGTATATAAACCTGGAGATCATGTCTACCTGGACAGCTCAGACATAAAGACAACATGACCATCACAGAAGCTGTCTCATTGTCACCTGGGGCCATTTAAGGTGGAAAGACAGGTAGGCCACTAGCCTATTGGCTGAAGCTTCCTGCAAGTCTACATTAGCTGCACCCAGTCTTCAACACTGTCAAGCTATTCCCAGCCCTAGAGGATTCCATTCCAGGCTGATGCTCTAGACCACCACCAGCACCAGTGCTGGTCAACAATGAGGAGGAGTATGAGGTGGAGGAAGTGCTGGATAGTAGAGTGTTTTGTGGAAAGTTACAGTTTAAGGTGAAGTGGAAAGGATATGACATTGAGGACATCTCTTGGAAACTGCAGGCAAACATACATGCACCACCTCTGATCCAGGACTTCTACCACCAACCGCTCCAATGCCTCAAAGGCTATTTGAGACATCTACCCCAAGTTGGCAGCAGACCAAGCAATCTGCAACTTCTTCTATCCAGTGCATTGAGATGCTGCACTCTAGAGGGGCAGTGATGTCAGGGGACCTATCCAAGTCAGACCCCATTCTTGTTTTCCTTGTTCTGAGCCATCCTTGCATCTTCACCCTTCCATCCTTTGGTGATAGGTACTTTCAAACCAATGCTATCCATTAGAGTGGCTATGCCCCAGGGGGCTGGAGATCAAGGCCAATTAAGATGAACTTCTACTTTTGGAATTGGACTCCAGACTTAGTATTAGGCAGTGTTTTTATTAGAAGCTCTAAAGTCAATTTTCCAAACACTGGCATTGAGAATCCTCAGACTCCTTCTCTTTGGATCTCCCTCTGCCAGGTGAGTAGTTAGACCTCTACAACTTCTGATAGACATTGAATATACTTTGGATCTCCCTCTGCCAGTTGTGTGACTTAGCCACAGCCTCCAGGGGTCACCCTTACAGGTGCCAGCTAAAATAAGAGTATTCTGTGCAAGTTAACTGGTAGTATCTAGGGCAATCACAATGATTCCAGGCTGTTTTGGTCAACACTTGAGCTCCACAGCAGATCTCACAATCACAGTGCATCATTTTTGAGTCTGCCATAGCAAAGTGCATGATGGTAGTGATAACAAAAAGATGCTAGGCTCAATTGTGCCAAATGCATGAGTTGCCCACAATGTTTTCTAATTGTAAGGGAATGATTGCTCTGCAGGTGAACCCAGCAAGAGCAGGCAAGGCACAGGCAATGAGCAAGAGTTGAGGGATACAAAGGCAGCCAGGAGTTGGGCAAAGGGCTAGCACAGCAAGCTAAGCACAGAGACAATGCTGGAAGATCTCACTGTTGGATCAATGGGTAGACCTGGTGAACACTGCTATTGTTTAGTCTGAGGATATTCTATTCTGCAGACTGTCCTATATACTACATCACTAGTAATGATGACTAACATTATACCTACTCATCAGTCCATGGTATGTAATGGAGAATGACTAACAATAATCAATACTGAGTAATGTCTGAGCAGGTGATTCATGAAAGGCAACTAATGGGGACAGAAGGGTGTAGGGCATGACAGGTAGTATGTCAGATGAGCTAGAATGGTGGATCATCCTCAGACTAAGCCTGGAATAGAGTTGAACAGTCCTAAGGGACCATCCCCTTACACTAATTTAGATTGATCACACACACTCTTGATGTTCTAAACTTGAATTCATCTAACATTTTTTGGACCTACCAAATTGTGCTAGACAGAACTAGAAAAATCACCCCTGATTCAGATCTCTCCAGATCCCATTTCCACTGGACTTGAGATGGAGAGTCTCTGGGTCCTTAGAGGTTGTGCTGGTCAAGCCATACAAGAGTGCTAGGGGACAAGTCTGGGGTTGTTTCATGGTGAGAGTCAGCATGTTTGGAGTAGGCTTGATTAGCAGTGTTAATTTTGTCCCAGAGAAACTAGTGGAGGGACCAGAGGTCTTTGGCAACTTTGTGGATGACATGGGAGGGGATATCCTTAAGTGACAGGGTGAGCCAGGGGTTGTATTTCTTGTTGGTGTAGAAAGAGCAAACCCTAGTGGCAGGGTGGAGAGTGTCATTGTATGTAAACTTGGCAAGGGGGAGTTCTGCATGCCAATTGTTCTGTAAATAGTTAATGTAGAGGCAGAGATACTGCTCCAGAGTCTGGTTTACTTTCTCCATCTGTCCATCAGTCTCCAGGTGGTAGGCAGTGGGAAAGCTGGTCTTTATCTCCAGGGCCTTGCATAATGATTGCCAAAACCAGGAGACAAAAAAGGAGACTGTGGTCAGAGACAATGTTGTCTGAGAGTCTGTGCTTGGAGAAGACATGTTTGAGGAAGAGTTTGGTGGACTCTGGGGCATTGTCAGTGGTGCAGCAGGGGATGAAGAGGGCTTGCTTAGTGAGGTGGCAGATAATGATAAGGATGGCATCAAAATCTTTGGATTTGGGGAGTTTGACAATGTGGTCCATCAAAAATTAAGGACCAGAGGCAGGAGCCAATAGGGAGGTGCTTCAGCAGACCATAGGGGCAGTGGCAGGGAATCTTGGCCTGGAGGCATGGCTTGCAAGCCCACACATGCTGAGTGACATCCTTCTTCATTCTTGGTCAAAATTAAGTCCAGAAAATGAGTTGGAGAGTCTTATTAATTCTCAGGTGGCCCTGGAGCTTGTGGTCATGATGCTGCTGGAGAATGTTAAGACAGATGGACTTGCAATCCAGAGTGTAGATTTGTCTGTTCCAGAGTAGGAGGCAGAAGTCTGGAGATAATGTAAAGGGCTCATCAGCTGCAGAGTTGTTGGTGGAGTTATTCTGGAGATTGTGCTAGGTGAATAAGGTGTCCCAGAGTGCATTTTGGGTATTGTGGGTGATCTCTTTTTCATTCATAATCAGCATGGCATGAAGGTGTTCAGGGGGGATCATTATGCAGTGGTTGAATGCATTGTACTCAGCCTCAAATGACTTCTTGGGATACATGTCTAGTCTCTAAGTGAGGGTATCAGGCTTTGCACTGAGTTGTCCAGTCTCTGGATGATGGTGTTGGGCTTTGCACTTCTAATTGTGAAATTGTCATGTGCTGATCAACCAGTACAGTGCAGCAAGCAGTGAGTGCCTATAAAAGTGGTTAGAGATTTCAACCACAACAAAATCAAGATAGACTTACAGTTCACATTTCTGGAATACTGGGTGAACAAGACCCCAGTGCAAGAAGAATCATACCAAGAACATTGTCAAAGGTGAAAGACCTAGTAGTAGACATGGAAGGTAATCAGGATGTCACTGCAGTGATTGTTTCATTAAAAGGGATTGTTATACCTTGAGATGCATGGTGGCCATGTTGTGGACACAAGTCTGATGCAGTGTCAGGAAAAATATTGTCTGAATTGACTCAAGATTATTACAATGCAACTTGAAAAGCTATAATTAAACACCCTGATCCATTGAGCTAAGACTATAACATGTAATAAAAAGTAATCATCATTCTCATTTATATGTTTGCCAGTTTTGAGTTGTGTTGCACATTTTTGGACTCCTGGTGCTGAACAGTTAGTTTCCAGTCCAATTCAACAGAAAGGTCACAACTTCAGGATAGATACATATGCCACATCCTGGACCCAGAGGTGATTCCATCAGTGAGGCATATGCATCCACTCTGACTTGTGCCTGAATAGTCAAGGATTCAGAATCATCTCCAAATTTCCAAAAGACCATGCCAATTCAGACACTAATAATAATAATAACATGTTAGACATGAATGGCCTGGACCTTTCTGAATAAGTAAATGGAATGTATACCAATATGACTCAGATTCAAAATACACAGTACAAAAAAGCTTGAACATACTGGACTGACCGATCAATTCAATCATTGGCTTGACAATATTTGTAGGAATCTAATTTCTAGCCCTCTCATGCTAATAAGTTGTTGCAGGCATGCAAAAATATATCTGCATCTAGAATGTTGAATGTTGAAGAGGGAATAATCCTAATTTAGTGTTGAGCCATGAGTGTCACCCTCTCTGGAACCATGACTACACCTTGGACAATAGCATGGATGGAAATCAGTTTGCTATCTCTGCATTTGTTCTCACAAAAGCAAAGTAGACTAAGATCAATGTCCTTCTGTTTCCATAGTTGGCCAGAATTTCAGATGGAGGAAAACAGTTGAATTAAGGCCAAAGGATTAGCCTGATCACCAACAATGCATGAGGAAAGGTGAATGAGGCATGCAACATAAGGCTTATCTTGAGTGTTGACAAGAACACAGTTATAGCAAGAATGACCAGGAAATTCAGGGTTGCACCACAAGTGTCCCAATTTTATCTCCCAGTCAGACATGCATGTATATTAGACTCTAAGGTAGAGATGTTTAGTGATCTATAATAGAGAGACATGTCAGACATAATTATGACCTGAATCTACATCTAACACACCTGGCACACTGCCTTTCTGCCAGGAAGAGGAATGCCATACAGAGGAAGAAAGCTGGTCATGAACTTGCCCAGCTTCAAGTAAAAGTGATCAAATGCTTGATCATTCTTGTAGTCTTCTAATACTTATGACAGTACCATAGGTGACATCAATGATCCAAGCTTTTGAAATTGATCATAAGAACTAGAATCAAAGCTAAAAAAGGTTGTGCTGCTTGATTCATTGATAGATCCAGACATAACCTTTGTATCATCTTTTGGATCAGATTTGGAGTCAAAGGATAATGACTCTTCATAGCTGTCCAGGGCATCAATGTTGGACCAAATCAAACCAGAAACCAAAAGACATTGGTCTGTGTCTAATTATTAACCTATTATAATCACAATCAAGAAAAGGAAATTTTAGCATGCCTGTTTTGCAAAGTCTTTGAAATTCAAGCAATGAAGATAAGATTATTTTATGTAACCATGCATTTTTTTCATTTGGCTTGGTAATATAGTTTCAGAAGATACCCTTGGCAATGATGTCATCAAAGAGATGTTTTTGCACATGCAACTTGATGAAGTTCCATGACTTTGGTTTTGGCAATCCCTCCATATTGTTAATTGATCCAAGTAACCCATCATCAAAATCTGCAGGTCCAACATCAGGTTCACTTGTGGTGCAAGTTTGCTTGATATATTCCTTGAGATTTAGTAAATCTGTGATTCATGAATGCTCTATTTTGAACAAAGGGCTTACTATCATTAAAGGTGTGAATATATCCTCCAATTCTTTGCTTCCAGCTTTTATTGTATGATCTGTCATACATCCAAAAATTGAGACATGAGCAGAGACAGCAAAGGAGAAGATATCCATTGAACTCTGGATCTGCAGATAAGACATCCTGTACAGCAAAGAAGAATATCTGCTAACACAAGAAATGTAATATAAACATACTGATTCAGAAATCACTGTTGAAAGTCACACCTTGGAAATATCATGATTTTTTGATCCATTGTTGAAAGTGATATTCATTACAGATTCAAAGTGGTTGAGTTCCTGCCATTGCAGCATGTAGTTGAAACTAGAGGCTAAATGTAAGTATATCACCCCAGAATTGATTTGAAGAATATTTAATTACCAAGAGTCAATGTGAACTATACCTGTCCCAGAAGTGGTGAGAGACTTGAAGACCTTGAAAAGTGATCTTCCCATAGTCTGTTGTCATCAAAGTGTAGAACATTGTAGGATAGTGCACAATGGAGATCTCCATACTCAATAGACCACAAAGCATTCTGTAAGTCAACAAACATCAATGTAGTGTATTGGTCATAAAACAAAAGAATAACATACTTCAACTGGACAAAGACTTTGTTCCTTCAAGGCATCCTCAACAGCTGCAGTGGTTGGCAGAGCCATGCACTTCAAGAAAAATTTTTTGGAGCTTGACTGAGTCCATAGTGGAAAGTATACAGATAGATCCCACATTTGGTCTTGAGGTACCAGGCACATCAGACATGGATATTTGCCTTTCAGACTGCAAATGAGAGACATGATGGACCTATAATTCTGTCAGGCATAAAATTACAGAAAACCAGGGTCCTCACATTTCCTTGTAGTCAGTGGATAGTATGAGGATGATTGGCCAGAGCCATGGCAAGATATCATCAGCTTGACTTGATCTCCACTCACCAGTCTGTGCTAACTTGATGATTTTCTTCAAGAAGATTCAAAAGCTCTCATGCCATACTGCATTCTCAAAATTGACAAATCCTTTTTTCCCTGTTTTATTTATATCTTCATGAATCTACAAGGTGGATCAATCAGTCAATTCAATGCTTTAATATCTCAAAGAAATAAACAAACAATGGGCAACCAGCCAACCACACAGCCTGTTCCATTTGTATTTCAAATGTGGTGTGTGAGAGGAACACCAGAACAAGTTGCCAAATCCTGGCCTAGAAGCCCTCCATAGCTCCACAGAACCCCCAAGCCCCCTATTTATCACTTCTCCACCAGGCTTAAGCACCTGTGGAATGTCTCACCTCACCAACCTAGACACTCCCTCAGAGGCCCCAACCCTGCAGGACAAGGCCTGGACTTGCTTGCTATACCTAGAGAGCCAGGTGCAATTGACCCAATCTTCCCTCATCCATCATACAACTGAACTCTCCACCCTTTGCCAAACCACCAAACTCATTTTCCAGTCCCTTCAGACACTGCTAGACTGCCTGCCCCCCACCTCCATGCCACCCCCAGCTGCAGGAACACCCCCAGCAGCCCCAGTAGTTTCCCTGGCAGCTCTGATAAGCCCCACCCATCCTGTGCTTCTGGACACATGCAATGGCAGTCAGTCTAGTGGAGAGTATTTCCTCCAGTCCTGCATCACCTACATTCAGCTCAGCAGAGATGCCTTTGACTCCAATGTGCTGAAAATAGCTTGGGTCCTGTTGTACATGAAGGCCAGACATGCCTCCACCTATGTGCTGCAGGTGTTTCAACACCCTGGAGGTGTTGGAAGTTTTGCTGACTGGGCCACCTTTGAAAGGGACTTCTGGGCAGAGTTCTTCCCAATTGACCTCACCAAAACTGCTGCTCTAACACTACATGATCGGGAGCAGTATGGGCAAGGGAAAAGGATGCTGGATGAATATATCAATTCCTTCCAGGCATTAGTTGAGCAGGTAGCCTACTCCAATGGTCTCCAACTGTGCCTCATATTCTGGAATGTCCTGCACTCTGCACTACTAGAACATATCAACAACCTCACAGAGGGCTGTCTCAATGACAAGCAGATCACCACTTAGTATAAGGTGGCCCAGGATCAGTGGCAGCTCATGGAGATTTGATGGGAGCTATGCTGCATGCACCTAACCCCCCACCCTGCTCCTGCTGCTGTGCTCCAGTACTCTGCCCCCATACATCCAGCACCTGCCCCTGCTCCAGTCATCCCTACACCATGACCCTTGCCTCTGGGCATCCCCATGGACATTGATGCCACTTGACAGCATTGCCCTGCACTGTTACTGTGCCAGAGATGTGGAAAACTGGGGCACTTCACAGAACACTGTCCAATGGGTCTTGAGGTACACTATCTCTCCATGGCTGAGCAAGAGGAGCTCCTCCTGCAACTGTTGGCTGTGAAGGATGCTGCCAGAGACCCCTCACCCAACAAGCTGGCACTGTGGATTCCCTGCCCCTGGTGTTCCCCTGTATAGAGGCCCTCTACAAGGACAACTGGAGCAGAGTAGCAGAGGAACTCCAGAGGAGGATTTAGGGGGGGAGTTCAGTGGCTTGCACAACCTGGAGTTCCTGGACAAGGCAGTGGAGGTTGGAGACTGGATATATGTCACCACCCTATGCTCCCCACCCTCTATCACAGAGATCCAGGCTAGCTGGACTACCTCTCAGCAACTGGCCCAGGCCTTCACTGTGAACTCTGTGTCCTGGGAATTTTGGAACATCATGCCTCTGTATCTCCACACATTTGAGGACATGTTTGCCAAGGCCTCTTTCAACTTGCTCCCAGAGCACAAGCAGTGGAACCATGCCATTGAATTAATGCCTGACTCCAAGCCAGCCAGTTGTAAGGTCTATCTGCTTGTGCCAAGGGAGCAAGACAAACTCAACATCTTCCTGCAGGAGAACCTGGCCTCTGGTTGTATCTGCCCCTCCAAATCCCCAATGGCTTCTCTGGTCTTCTTCATCAAAAAGAAGGATGTCTTTCTCCAACTGGTCCAGGACTACTGGGTTCTTAATGCCATGACTGTGAAGAACTGCTATCCCCTCCCCCTCATCTCCAAGCTCATCAATAATCTCTGGGGGGCACAGTACTTCACAAAATTGGACATCTGGTGGGGCTACAACAATGTATGCATTCAGGAGGGAGACAAATGGAATGCCACCTTCCAGACCAACCAGGAATTGTTTGAACCTCTTGTCATGTTCTTTAGACTCACCAACAGCCCCACCACCTTCCAGACAATGATGAACAACATCTTCCAAGACCCCATTGCTGAAGACATAGTGTGCATATACCTCAATGACATCCTCATCTATACCAAGATATTAGAGGAGCACTGCCAGGTCATGTGCATCATCTTGGAACACCTCTGCCTTCACCAACTCTATCTCAAACTGGAGAAGTATGAGTTCAAGCATACCCATATTGAGTATTTTGGGTTGATCATCTTGCACAGAGCCACAGAGATGGACCCAGTGAAGGTGGCAGGTGTTGCAGAGTGGCTGGAACCCAAGAACAAGAAGGAAGTGCAGGCCTTCTTAGGTTCCACTAACTTCTACCAGAGGTTCATCCAGCATTTCTCCCATCATGCACAACCATTGTTTGACCTCACTGCAAAGGATGCTGCCTGGAGCTGGGGCCTCCCAGAGCAGATGGCCTTCAATGATCTCAAGTGCACCATCACCTCTGGACCTGTGCTCCTCTTCCCAGATGAAATTTCCTCCTTCCAGGTGGAAGCTGACAGCTCTGACTTCACCATTGGAGCTGTTCTGTCACAACAATCCTGGAAGGATGGGAAATGGCATCTGGTGTCCTTCTACTCCAAGGGCCTGAACATGGTGGAGTGCAACTATGAAATCCATGACAAGGAGATGCTGGCCATCATCCAGTCTTTTGAGGAGTGGTGGCATTTCCTAGAGGGTGCACAGCATAAGTTTGAAGTGTGGATGGATCACAAGAACCTTGAGTACTTCCAGACAGCCAAGAAGCTCAATCACCAGCAGGCCCAGTGGTCCCTCTACCTTAGCCAACTTTGACTTCTTGTTACACCACAAGCCAGGCCAGAGTATGGGAAAGCTGGAGGCCCTGTCCCAGAGAGCTGACCACAGCATAGGGAGAGATGACAACAGTAACATTGTCCTCCTCCAACCTGAGTTGTTTGCAATCTGAGCCATGGAAGGCCTAGTTGTTGAGGGAGCAGAGGTAGAGATCCTCTGGAACATCCAGTGAGGAAACCAGGATGGTCTGCAGGAGGAACTCATTGCTCAGGCAGCCTGGGTGCTTAAGTTGGGACATACCACCAGTGCCAACCACAATGGACTCCTGACCTTCTGGAACTGCATTTACATACCCAATGACCTAGAGCTCCAGTGGATAATTGTAGAGCAGCATCATGATTCCCAGATTGCAGGACACCCTGGCCAGTGGAAGACATTGGAACTGGTGTCCCAGAAGTACTGGTGGCCCCAGATGTCCCAGTATATTGGGTCCTACACTAGCACCTGTGATCTCTGTCTCCAGACCAAGCCCCAACATTGCCTCCCCTCCAGACAGCTCCATCCTTTGCCCATCCCCTCAGAGTGGTGGAGCATTGCCTTGGTAGACTTCATTGTAGAGCTCTCCAATGCCCATGGCTATGATGCCATCATAGTGGTAGTGGACCTCTGTGGCAAGCAAGCCCACTTCATCCCCACTCACACCACTTGCTCTGCCATAGGTGCCACAAACCTGTACTGGAAGAACATCTGGAAGCTCCATGGTCTCTCCAATGCCTACATATCTGACTGGGGTCCACAATCCATGTCAGAATTCACCAAGGAGCTCTACCATCTTCTTAACATGAAGCTTCACACCTCCACTGTCTATCACCTGCAGTCCAATGGCTAGACTGAACATGTGAACCAGGAACTTGAACAATACCTCTGCCTCTTCTGCAATGAGTGCCAGGACAACTGGGACAAACTCCTCCCTGACACCAAATTCCAGTATAACAACCACATTCATGCAGCCACTCAAGCTTTGCCCTTCTTCCTGGACACCAGACATCACCTGTGCATGGGCTTTGAACCCTAGGCTTGACCTTTGGAGAATGAGGCCATGAACAAGTTCATAGACCAGATGAAGATTGCACAGGAGAAAGCCTGGGCAGCTTTGGCAAAGGCAAAGGATGCCATGGCATGATACTATGACCACAGAAGAATCCCAGCACCCAGGTACCATTACAGAGATTGAGTTTACCTGGATACCTCCAATATTACCACTGCCCAACCATCAAAAAAGCTCTTGCACCAGCTATTAGGACCCTTCATGGTAGAACAACAGATAGGGCTGCTAGCCTACCAACTCCAGCTCCCTGCAGGAATGCACCAACTCCATCTGGTATACAATGTGGTCAAGCTAACTCTGGCACCAGTGGACCCTATCCCAGGGCAACACCTGGCACCCCCACCACCTCCAGTGGTGGTCAACAACAACAAGGAGTATGAGGTGGAGGAGATCCTGGATAGCCATCTATTTTAGTGGCAGTTACAATACAAGGTGAAGTGGAAAGGCTACAGAATCAAGGACATCTCCTGGGAACCCTGGGAGAATGTGCACATGCCTGGACTGATCAGGGAGTTCCACCAACAACACCTGGATGCACCCTGAGCCATTCAAGGAAACTATCCCCTCTTACTGGCACACCAGGCAATCCAGAACTTCTTCTACCCCATGCATCAAGGTGATGCATGCTAGAGGGGGGGTGGTGTCAGGGGACTTCCTTTCTGACCTCCACCCCAGACCGACACTGACTCTCCAAGACCAATTTCACTCCCCCAAAGCTCATTCAACATCTTTGGGGCCTTCTACTGATCTCTGGAGATCTCTAGAGATCCCTGGAACCTGCCATGATCCCTCAGCAAGCACTTTTAGTCAACTCTGGTCATCTATATAGTTGTTCCCATGCCTCCACCATGTGCTGATGCACTGCACTGAGCAGTGGGGATCCTTAGACTTGTTCTCTTTGGATTCCCCTCTGCTAGGTGATTAGTTACTATTATTGTCAATTACCCATTCTAACATACTTTGGATTCCTCTCTGCTAGCTGCATGATTTAGCCATTGCTCCTGGAGGTCACCCTTACAGTGTGGAAGAAAGGCATATTGAGCAACAATTGGATATCCTTTTGCAGTTCCAAAACTCACTAGGTTTGTTTTATCAGCATAGAAAATGAGCAGAAGAAGCTTGGAAGTTGAAACTCAATATTGGAATTTACAGGGTGCTTGCATGATGCAAATTCAGACTCTGAAATGAATGCATTTGCTAATGCTGAATCCAGGCTTTTATTGTTAGATTGGTTGTACTCTACCAATAATGAAGCTTGTCATCAGCTTGTGCATGATTGATAGTGGGCACAAGTACTGACTGCCTGTGTGTGATTCAGATGCCAACTCAAGATGCTCTAAGAATTCTGCATCCTGACATGCTTTCCCTTACTTCTTCATACATCCTTTCCTGTGGGCTCCAATTCCCCAACTCTTACAAATTTTTCCATAGGTTTTACACCTTGTGTGGCTGTATAGTATTGGAGGCCAAGGAATGTTCATTGTGATCAAGAAGGATTTTAAATGCAACTCACAAAAGCATGGCAATAATATTATTGATGATCTGATACAGTCAAAGAATCAATGACTGATACTATCTATGATCAGATGGGCACCCTATCTAATCAGGCCTAATTCAGAAAGCATGATGGCCTGATTTCACCTAGTTTAGATTTGAGCCTGATCAGGCATCGGGGAATTTTCTGACATACAGTGCATGTCATCACTTCCTGACAGTTGGTTTGGCAGAAGACAAATAAAAACAATAAATTTTGAACTACATTTTTTGAGCATGTTGAGTGGCTTTAAAAACACATTAGAACACCTTGTATATATCCTATCTGTTGTTGGTGTGCTTTCCAAAGCAATATCTCAAAATTTGGTTTTTCACCCTCAGAAAAAGTGAAACAAACCCTATTACATAATAATTAGGGTTATAAAGAAGAAAATTTGCTGTTAGCCAGTTGCTCCTCTTTACAGAATGTTAATATCCACCATTTGATTTGATTTGATTTGATTGTCTCCTATACCCGTTGGGGCCTTGCCCTATGTCAGGTTCTACTCTATGTGGGCAGCTATGTACTATCCCTATCAAATAAATTCCCTGTCTAGTAGGAAGCGTGGCTGTGCCCAGATATGGGCTGTGTACCATATTATGCCATTGCAGCTAAGTGTGCTAGCACGTTAGAGTATGAGTGAGAGGTATGGTAATTCTCGCGTTGCCCTTGCCACCATCAGTCCTGGCTGCATGTCTTTCTCTTCCCCTTCGGCTTCTTGTTTTTCCTGGCAGTGTCAGCCAGGAACAGGTCCCCGTAAGGTCATTCAAATCTCCTTGTACTGTTGATAAAGCGGAACAGGACCCTCACTGCATCGGCATCGCTTAGTAGCATGCTTAGAGTGTCTGGTTCTGCACCCATGGCTCTGCGCATTTCCCTCTGGTGTCTGTCGTGGGCTGGGCATTCTAAGATGTAGTGCTTGACTGTCTCCAGCACCAGATTGCATGCGTTGCATACGGGTGTCTCCTTCCTGTTGTACTGGTGTAGGTAGTGATTGAGGGGGCAGTGGCCCATGCGCAGCTGGACCAGTATTGAGGTGTGTCTTTGCAGTAGGTCGCCAGCAATTTGTATGAAGCTTTTCATCTTCAGCGCTGCGGAGTTGATGGCCTGGAGCCTGTCAAATCTCGGCAATTGTTGTATTTGTTGCTCTACTTCTTTTTGCCACCTCTTCTTGTGCGTTGCTATAACCGCTGCTCTGGATGCCTTTAATGGCCTTCTCAGGATGCGCAATCCCTTGGTTTTGGTTTTGTCACCCTCTGCCACCCTCTTGGCCTCCTTGTCTGCTCTCTTGTTGCCCGGGATGTCCTCGTGTCCTGGCGTCCAGCACATCTCGATTCCAATGCGTGCATCGATCTTCCTGACCTTTTGGATTCCTTCCAAGACCTCATCAACCAGGTATCTTGCCATCCCTCTCCCCATTGCTGCCAGCGCCCTCATCCCAGCTTGATTGTCCATCCCCAATTCCACTTCCACTATCCTTCCTCCTCTTCTCACTTCCCTTCTCAGGAGCTCGACCCCTAGCATCTGTCCGACGCATTCCCCTTTGAAGACCATGTGATCCTTGTCCAATCCCAAGCACTTCCTAAGCACCTTCACCTCTCTCCTGAATCTCCTGTACAGCACTGCTGCTGCTCCTATCCTTCTGCCATGCCCCAACCCATCCATGTAAATTTTAACCTTTGCTTCACTGTTCATCTCCTGTGCCTTTGCTGCTTCCACTGTCTTGTCTATTGTTACCTGCACTGGACATTCCCATTCTGGTGGTTGTCGTATGATGGCCATCGTTTCCATGTCCTTTGGGTGTCTGCTGAATGCTTTCATGATGTAATGCAGCAGAGCCCTGTGTCTTTTGATGAATGTGGCAGCTCTTCTCACTGGTTTGTGTAGCAGGTGCTTGTCTGGTAAAGTTGCAATGCACGCTGCCGCCATGACACATATCTTCTTGATCCTCCAGGGGATGGGTGTCAGTCCCACATGTGCATCCACCATGTCGTTTGGTGTTGTTCTCAGGGCCCCTAAGATCTGTAAGGCACACACCCTCTGAACTCGCCCCAGCTTCCCCATGAACGTTCTCGCTCCCTTTATCACCTTCCCATCATGTTCCATGTCAGGCATGCACCACATGTCTGCCACATATGTCATGCTCGGTATCACCACCGCCTTGTACAACCTTCTCATAAAGGTTCCTTTAACCCCCCCATTGGTCTTGGCTAACCTCCTTGCCTGAGCTGCTATTGTTGTTCCCTTCCCCTGTGCATATGCCGCATGTTCTTGGAACTGGAGCTCCTGGTCCAGGATGACCCCCAGAAACTTGTGGGATGTGTCCATCTTGATCCTCGTCCCGTTTATGGTGACCCCTGGACATTTCACTGGTGCTGTCTTCCCTGATCCTTGCCTGTCCCTCACTCGCCTCCTCGTGAAACCTACTCCCACAAATTTCTTCATTTTGTACAATGAGTGGTGTGTTGCTGCCCATTCCATTGCTCCTCTGCTCCTCTCCATCATGTTTTCCACCTTCCTTGCTGCCTTGTCCATGTTGTCTCCCTCGGCTGCCATGTATGCATCATCTGCAAAGGACCCTGCCAGTTCCCTTGTGCTCTCTATTGCGCCTTCTATCTGGCCCACATTGTAGAAATTGTAGCATAGACCCAATGTGTTGCAACCTTGATCGAGCCCACTCTCCACCAGTATCATCCTCGAGGTGTAGTTGTCAAACGTGATCACCATCTGCCTCCCTTCCAGCTTCCATTTGAACCACCCCACCACCTCCTTGGGCACTCCTCTCTTCCTCATGTCTGCTGCTAGCACCCCTGGCACTGTGTTCAGGAATGCTCCTTTTACGTCCATAAACACCACCACCACCTCCTTTCCTCTTCTCCATGTGCTCTTAATGAAAGTCATCAGTACATGTATGGAGTCCGTTGTCGATCTTCCTGGTCACCCTCCAAATTGGAGCTTTGGCAGTAGGTTTGCCTTCTCCACTCTGTGCGCTAACTTGGACTTGACGCATGACAACAGCACCTTAGCCACCATGTCGAGCAGCACAATGGGTCTGTAGGAGTTGGGGTCGCTGTAATCATCTTGGCCCAGCTTTCTTAACACTACTGTTTTGAAGGTCTTCCACTGCTCTGGATATACTTCCAATTCGAATGTGGCCCTGAAGATAGGCCCCAGGTATGGTACGATTATGTCCTTGGTCTTCATTAACACAATGTTTGGGATTCCACTCAGTCCTGGTGCCTTGTGTGGTTTCAGTTTCAATATCGCTGTTTGTATCTCCCTGTCTGTTATCGGGCCCCACTCGAACACCGGTGCCCCATGCTCTTCTTCACTCTCTCCATCTCTCGTCCTCGGAGCTTTGTAGAAAAAGGCATCGTGGAATAGTTTTGCCTTTTCCTCATTCCCCTCCGCCTCTCTCTCAACATCCCCCACCTTTGTTCAAAGCGCTGGCGTTCTCACCCGTCCTCCATCTGTGGGGGCTGCCGTGACAAAGTTTTTTGCATCCCATATTGATTTCACATCTACGGCCCCCAACCATTCTTCCCAATGCTCCCTCTTCGCCTTCTTCAGGGCTTGACTATAATCGTTTCTTGCTCGCCTGAATGCCTCGTGGGCCTCGTGGCCATCAATGTGGATTTCACATTCTGATCTTCTTCCTAGCTCTTTCATCCTCCGTCTGATTTCCCCCAACTCTCTGGTCCACCACTTCTTAGCAAACCCTGTCACCCTCCTCTCCAGTACCACCGCTTCCACCGTCTTTCTTATGGCCTCCATCACTGCACTTAGCCTCCCCTCCACCGCCTCCCGTGCCTCGATCCTCTCTGTATTCACTCCTCCCAAGTGCCTTTCCAGCTCCTCTCCGAACGCCTCCCAGTCTACCTCCCTAAAGTTCCTCCCTTTCTCTTCCACACTCGCCTCCATTACGAGATCCAGCACCATGATGATCGGGAAGTGGTCGGTGTTTGGCGGCAAGTCGCTCCTCAATACCTCGCATCTCGTTACTTGTCCTGCCAGGCTGTTGGTGACAAAGACGTTGTCAGGCCGTGTTAGGTTCTTGGTATTCATCGCTTCTAGTGTCAGCACGCTTGACCTCAGCGCCATCACCATCCTGTGTCTTGTAAGCATGGCAATCAGTTCCTCCGCCGCGTCAAGATTGCCTCTTGTGAACAGGTGACCGTTTCCCGGGTGGTCCCACATCGGGTGGTGCTGGTTGAAGTCCCCTACCCAAATGTCTGCCCTGTTCCTCCCCCTCTGTCTCTGCCCTTCCGCACTCCTTAGATAGAAGTCCAGTGCCCTTGTTGTTCTGGCATGCTCCCCATCATTGTATATGTTGAACACCCTTACCGCTCGCTCCTCCGTCTCAATGCTAATGCCCACTACATCTGTGCCTTTGATGTCGATCCTCTTCCACGTGTTGGTTGCGATTCGTCTGCTCACCAGTGTGACCGCCCTTGTCTTGTGTGCTGTCCTCTCGTCATGGCCTTTTGGGTATACCGGGCGCCACAGTTGGGTTGCTCTAGATTTCTTGTTAAAGTCAAAGTAAGGTTCTTGCAGGCATACTACGTCAATGTCATCCCGTAGCGCAAACAGTGCTGCGTGTTGAGCCGTGAGCAACTTGTTCACATTCAACTGCCATATTGTCAGCACTCTCCTCCATGTCTCCCTGTCTCCTCTCCTCGTTCCCTCTGGTCCGTCTCTCATTGCAACGCCTGCGGGTTGGCCTGCTTGGCCTGCCCTTCTCTTTCCCTAGCCACCTCCATTTCTACCATGAGCCCTTTGACCTCTTCATCCCAGTTGTACTCCCTCTGTGGGGTCTGCCTCCCCCCTTGGGTGCGCGGCTGGCTGTTCCCCCATCTGTACTGATCCAATGTGGTCTGCGTGCTTTCAGAGATTGGTTTTCCTCCCCCCTTGTCTCCACCCTCCTCTTCATTTGGCCCCACCCCCCCTTTCTCCCCTCCTCCCTGTCTGCTTGGTCCTCCTGCCAGCCTCCCCTGTCCGACCCCTCTGATCGTGATGCCTCCCAGTGCCCCTCCTGTTGGTGTTCTCATGTTTTCGTTTCCGGTCCCTGTCTCTAGGTGTCTCTCTTCGCCGATCCTCTCCCACGTCCACGGCTGGCTTGTCGGGAAGTACCTGTACTTCATCTCTGGGGTTCTGCTCGCCATCCTGTCCTTGGCCTCTGTGAATGCCAGACAAGATCTCGCCAATGATGGGTGGTCGTGTCGAGACCCTCTCGTTATACAGTTTATACAGTTGACACAGGAAAACTTGGTAGGATCAGTCTCTTTGCAGTCCTTTGTTCTATGCTCCTTAGCACATATTGCACAGGTATCCCTCTCCTGCTTGCATTCATTAGCCAGGTGTCCTTTGCCATACCTTTGGCACTTGAGGCACCACCTTGGCTCCTGGTCCAACTTCCTCGCCATGACCTTCTTTCCCTCGATAACTATGCTGTGTCGAATGATGTGATTTGCCCCCCTGTCCGTAGCACACGAGACTATCAGATGGGCGACTTTCTGTCCTTTGTTTCTGGCCTGCGGCGGTCTTGCCCATCTTGCTGCCGTGAGCTCGCCTGGGTGTAGGTCATTCCTCACCTCTATGATCCCTAAGTTCTCCACCGTTGCATTCCCTAGCGTCATGGGTACGAATTCCACAAGTAAGTTGTATGTCCGGTCTTTGATGGTCGCTCCAGCCCCAAACCTTTCCAGGAACACCTTCCTCACCTCTGCCTTCGCTAGCCACTCTGCCGCCTCTGATGTCCCCAATTTGTATGGTGCCCCCCCATTCCTCAACACCCATGTCGAGACGAACTCCACTTCAGGAGCGTCCAATCCTTGGATTCCCATCATGTCTTTCGCGATCTTGGCTTTCTCTATAAGTTCTCGCTCCATGAGTCCTTTCCATCCTTCTCCCCCCTGTATGTTGTCGATGATGACCTGTTTGCTTCTGTTCCTTGCCCTTTGCGCAACGTCCTCTCTCTCTGCCCTTCTCACTGCCTCCGCATACGACGCAGGTCCCCTTGTCCCTCCATGCATGTTCCCGCCCCCAGCCCCTGCCTCTCCTCTCTCTGCCTTCCCTGCCTCTGTTGCCAGTCCCTCCCTCATTTGTTCTATCGCCTCCTTTGCTTGTTCTTCCATTCCTTTTAGCGATTTCATTGATGCCTCCGCCAGATTTTCCAATACCTCCCTGCACCCCCCCATCACCTTCCCGACAGCATCTGCTACCACTTTCTCCGTTTCTCTTGCCTTCTCTTCTTCCATGCCGAATGCCACTGCTCTCATCCCATCCCTTACTTGTGCTGGCATGTCCGTCCTCCGGGACAGCTGTAACAGTACGTTCCTTAACGAGTCCACCTTTATCTTGTCGTTGATGTTGTCTAGGTGCCCATTGGTGGTCAGCCATCCTCTCGCGTCGTTCATGGTGTTCACAGTAGATGTATGCGCATGTGTCTCCTGTTTGGCAGTGACGCTTCTTGTCTGCTTTCTTGCGGTCTGTATGATCACTTTCTGTGTTGGGCCGCCGGGAGTTGGCATTCTGACGTGTTTCAAGAGCGACTAGAGCGATATAAAGCAGTAGATTCTCCGCTACATAGTTCTAATCTCTACCCTTCTTCTTCCTATGGTCTCCCGAGTCCTACGAACTCGTTTTCCCACAGTGAGATGATGGATGTAAGAGATCAAAAGCGGTCCAATATCCACCATTATGCTAGCTGGTATACATTGATGAGACTTGTACTTTTTGGCAACATATGCTGCCTGCTTGATATTGAGACCTTTCCAAATGAAATAGTCATCAGTAGTGCATTGATAATGACTAAATGATACAACTTGCTTGTATGCATGTAGATACCTCCAACAGTGATGCAAGTATTGTGAAATGTTGTCAATCGAGATGGCATCCAGACATTCTGGAACTAGCTTCTGAGCAGTAGGAAATGTTCCATCCACAACTTCATAAAAGCCTAATGGATCAAAAAGCATCAGTTACTCAGAAAAAAGGAACAAGAACTCACAATGCTTTGCCTGACCCCAAACCATCTCAATTGGATTGAGTTCACAATGAAATTTTGGCAGGAAGAGACCTGCCCTCTCAATAATCAGTTGCAGAAGGGGCTTCTCAGATGCAAAGTCTTTCTCAAGAGACAAGACACACTGCATGCAACAATCCTTTTCCCAACAGAGATCTTCTTCATCCATCTCTGATATGCCATGAGAAACAAGTCCAGGCACACCAGAACCTTCTATTTCATCTTGCTTCTCCTTTGCTTCTTTAGATGTGGCCTTGTGTGCTGCCTGTGATTTTTTACATGTTGAACAGGCTGCAACAAGCTTATTACTGTGTTTTGCTTAAGTGGAGCAAGAAGGGCATGTTCCCAAAGAAGCTGCTCCATGCCTTTAGGTTTTCCTGCTAATGAATTGCCCTCATTGTCAGTACCCTGATAGTCCAAAGAGAACACCATTGACTGAGGCTGGCCAGTTGATGGAATCACCATCTCTCATATAATAGGCTGTTTCCCACCTGGGCTATGGTTCATCTTGTGTGCAAGAAGTGCATCAGATGAAAAAGCTTCATGTGCTGAGGAGCAATCAAAGTTGAAAATGGTGATACCCATTAGGGTACTTCACCTCAAAAATATTGATTGCATCAATTGTCTGAAGGAAAAGTCATTAGGATTTCAATTATCTGAGATGAAAGCAAGTAACCTGTGCAATTAGCTGTGGCATATCCCACCAGAGATGATGATTTGAGCCTAGATGAATTATCCTTCATGCATCAAAACTAGGAAGTCTATAAGATGTGAATGGAGCAGGAGGTGGTGGCAGTGTCCAGTTCTTCTCATGTTCAGTGAAGCTACAGCCTTCTTTTGTTGCTTTTTGCATGTTCTTCTTTGATTGTGAGTTTGTAGTCTTCCCTTTTCTTTTAGCTTCTCAGCAGATAGATGAGGAGTCTAGCAAGGAATTAGTTGATGGTGGTGTTGAATGAGGGGGGAGCTTCATCTGTGCATCAATTTCAGTTTTGTTGAGATACAGCCTCCCACAGTGTTCAATACTGAAGTCGGACACATGAACAATGCAGCCACAGCTCTTATTACATAGGGGCTGTTCCCCTTCATGCATCCAGACAAAATTGTCTAAGTCATTGGCATGGACACATGTCTCATCATGATAAATAGAATAGTGAATGTTCTCTCCATCCTCGAGCACCAGAGCAACCTCAACAAGATCAAGGCCCTTGTAATTATAGCAGAAACTATGAGAAGTTGTGAGATTTGTGAATACTCAGTAGTAAATCAAACAAAAAACTTATGGCAGAATCTTTGTATACATATAGTTGATAAATTCAGTCCATGCTGCTATTACATATCCATGTTCATGCCCATCAACATAGATACCTTTCTGTACTCACAAGAGTGAGAAGCCAAGCTTCTTGAGCCACTGGACAGCAGTGGACTTGCTGATTGTTGTCTCAATGCCAAGCTTGAGCCAATAAAAAATCATTCACATATCTGTGAAGCTTGGAGGGCTTCATCTAATGCAAAATATGTTAATGTTTATAAAAGATAATGACAGACACTCACTCACCCTTGGAATCCTCCATCCTTGATGTTGAGAATTCCCTGGCCCATTCTTGCAATGCTGACCAGATATCTCCATGGTCAAGCAGAGTTTTGTGATGAGCACCCTTCCTTGATTGCACTCAGGGAGTTGTCCTGTGTCAAGGAGATGGTGGGCCATTGAGCAAAGAGTTCAAGCAAAACACAGTCCATAAGCACAATGTAAAGCTACAGCATTACTTGCATCTTGTGAGGGGCATAACTTTGAAAGTTGAAGCTTGAGATTATGCTTCAGGACACTGCCTGGGATAGGGCAAAGATGTTTTTGAAGATTCTGCCACTCTTGTGCAAGTTTGGAGCAAAGGCCATTGTACTGATCCAATGCAGCTAGATCAAAAAAGATCTGAGAAGCACTAGTTGTCAATTTTTGTGATCTTTGAAGCTCTTTTCAGTGCTTCTTAATGAGTTTCTTGAAGCATTGATGGAGGACTGCAGGTAATTCCTCATGAATACCAGTTGATGACACAGTTCTTTGCAAGATCTGGAGACCATTATCTTGCTCTATGGTGACACCTCCATCCATTGGTATAGCAATGCTAGGTTCAGCAAAGCCTAGCTCAAGGAGTGACAAATTGTTGACATGAGGTGGTAGCTACAATGCCCAATCAGTGATCTTTGAAATCAAAGAAGCTTTTTGTAAGAATTTCATACCATGACTGTGATGTCTCCTTCACTAATGCAATCTGCATCCATTAACTCAAATTGGTTGTTCTCTACTAAGTCCTCTACACTGACTTGACCAGAAAAGGTTACATTTAAGCTTTTGACTTGGATATCTGAACTTGAGTTCTCAGATTCCTCAACTTCCTTGTGCACTGCCAATTCAATGCTTGGTACAGTTTTTGGTACAGCCTGTACCATCCATATGTAGACCTTAGAAGAGAAGTGGATCAGGGATAAACATGATCTACCTTCAAGAACAACACAATACTTTTCTGCCCCATTATGGCACATGCCTTTTTGGTCTTTTCCTTCTGATTCTACCACTCTGTTGTGTGTAAGACTTTGGATGGTCTATCTGGGATCAAATCCACATTTTCTCTTCTCTGATCCTGAGGCCTTGGCCAATTCCATGTATGAGCCACAGGTACCAGATACATCAGAATATTCTGATTCAGAATCTGAAAAAGGCAGCCCAGGACCAATAATCATTCAAGTGAATCATGAAATCTATTCTTAAGCCTTGGTGAGTTGATGATGTGGCTATGTATCTAAGAGTAGCACCCTCATGTCCACAGGCCAAGAAATGGAAGGAGCCTGAGGTAATGGAAGATCTTTGTTTCTATTGCATTTAACAGCCTCACAATAAAACACAGCATCACTCTTGCATCCTTTGGCCTTGGGCATTGAGAGAAATTGCTCAATAGGTTATCATGCAAATTTTCAACCTCAGACACAAAGAGGTACACACAATTTTGTACCCACTACCTTGAAAAAGTGAAACACCATGGGAAATTTTTTTTATTGTGCCAATCATCATCTTTTAGTGGGTTTCCTTCCTGGAAAAGATGGCAAAAATCTATAAAAAATTTCTAGGTTCCCAAATGATGCTGCTGGAGAAGTGATGACATGCACTGTAGGGTTGCAATGCAAGGCACTGGAAGTGTGCCTAGTATCTTTGCAAGATATATACACTTGCACTAGGTACAGTTGTGAACAACTAAACATGACAATTTTGGTTGTGGCTGAATGAGGCACAATTTGAACAATCTGACCTTGGATTCAGAAAATACATTGAAAAACAGACCTCCAGAAATTTTCCTATGAGGTTTTTAGGTGGCCAAATTTTTGAACAAAAATCAACAAAAACTAAGAGTTCATGGTGGCATCAAGATGCATCATTGTGGTCTGAGAAACACTTCTATGCCTTTTTTGCTTGCAAATGGCCCATGCTGCAGCCTACTCCATTAGTCTGACCCTATATGTGCTTATGAATTGCCAAGAACAGTTAACAAAGCACCAAATGATGTTGATTGGACAAGCATCAAGTGCATTGAATGCCACTTTCTTGGCATCTTTGAATTTTGGTATTGGAACTTGGCAGTAGTGATAATCCACCCATCCCCAATACTATGAACCCTAATTAGATAGATCCATAGCCACTGAAATGAAGACTGACCATCTCAATGGGATTTAACTCACAATCAAATTTTGGTAGGAATATATATATTCATGTCCAGCCTCCTTGATGACAGTCTCTAAGGTCGAGATTTGGTTTGTGATGTCATCTTGCTTGCTAAGA
This sequence comes from Termitomyces sp. DKA64, assembly GCA_017657295.1. Taxonomy (NCBI): domain Eukaryota; kingdom Fungi; phylum Basidiomycota; class Agaricomycetes; order Agaricales; family Lyophyllaceae; genus Termitomyces; species Termitomyces sp. DKA64. The sequence continues at coordinate 8,564 of JAGGAV010015640.1, read as the reverse complement.
AGCCATGCCATACAATAATTTGTATTCTCAAAGGGGCAGACAAGCAAGCACTTTGCTTTCATTCCAGTCACATTGAATCCATGTTCCTTGAGTGTTGTCTGAAGTCCTTTTTGACAGCCATTGACAGTTGTTATTTTCTGAACTTTACTGTGGAATTGTGGATCAGGATTAGATTCTGGGATTACTGTGTCCTTCTGATAACATTGTCTGGCTCCATCACTCTTGTTTGTCTCAAATGCTTGAAAGGCATCATTGGGCAAAGCTGCATGTGCAGATGATTGATCAAAGATAAACAATGCCTGGCAACCTGGATGTGATTTCTTGAAGACTGGAATGGCCTGAGTTTTGACCTGCTCAACAAGTTGTTTGCAATTCCAGTATGGATCACCATTAGTACCTGGATAGATCACCTTTTGGGCTTCTTGAATGATGGTCCCATTCATATCTCTAACAAGAAGATGGCCATTGACTTCCTCAACAAAATCTGAGATGTAGATCAGCTGTCCCTGGCCCTTTTTATGCAAGATCTGTTGATTATCATGAAGCCTGAAAAGTAGAAAGCATCAGAGTTCAATGCTATTGGTCCTCAGTCTTTAATACTGACCAGGCAGAAGTTGAAAAATCATCAGCTTGACAACATGTTTCATCCTGAAACTCTGCAATTATTTCCCTCTCCCCAAGAAGCAATTTTGATTCAATTCTCTTCATATTGGGACCTTCATAGTGAGCCATGCACCACCCAAATTCAGCCATCTTTGGGAGAAAGACCTTATCACAATACTCAACCACATCTGCCCTTTCATGACAATCCATATAAACTCCCTTTCTCAAAATTGTACATGTCCACCCTAGCTTGATAAGCCATTGTCAAGTTGTTCTCTCACATAGTGGCTTTTTGAGAATATGCCCAAGTGATGGAAGAATTTCTTCATTGAGGCCACATTGAAACTTGTGTGGGTGATTGTTGCAATATCCTGTTTGTTTAACCATGCTCATGCTGTGTTGTTGACTACTTGATTCTTCAAAAGACTCTGTGCATTTTTGTATCCACCCTGTTTTTCAACTGCAAGTCATTCAAACACCTGATAATGGTGTGCAAGTGCCTGAATTTGACATGCTTGATAGACATTTTATCCTTTTACTTCTGTCCATTGCTCAGCAACTTGCTTCCATCTGACCATGACCCTTTCTCTGCAAATTTGCAAAGCATTTAAGAACAGTGAGCTGTGTAAGCTGGGACAGTGGCAACATTTTATTCTTCTTCTTGATATCTTCTTTGATCTGATCCCTCAACACATACCAGGAGCATATTTCCAGATTGGACTGCATTACTGTTCCATCTAGATCCTCTTCCCAATCCTCAAAGTCCACTTCCTGATTGTTGTTGTTAAACTGGAAAGGAGGGGTGATGGATTCTTGTCATATGAATGTGATTGGTTTGGGTCCAGAAAACTGTGTCAAACCCTCAAATGTGAGAACAGGGCTTGCTGGTATCTCTTCATGAATAAAACTGTTGTCTGATGGCCCCATCTCTATATCCATGTTATCAGAAGCTAGGATTTTGGCCTGTGGATCTTGTTTATGCTTGTATTGTGAGTAAAGTCATCGAGATTGCTCTGTTTCACAATTTCTTTTTGATATCGACATTGAGTCCTTGCAGATTTGCTGGCTACATCTGGTCCCTTTTTATATGTTTTTGGATGCCCTGCATCACATGAATCATTCTTTCATTTCGAAAACTGCTTATCTGTTTTTTTTCCTGCTTGCAAAATCTTTGGAACCCAGTCCACATCTTGTGGATCATCACCAAGCATGATAGCCAGTGAGACCATTCTTGAATAAACTTGTTCATCACAGATATTTGACCAATCCTCCAAGTCTCTGAGTCCTCAGTTTTGTCTTCATCTGATTCATCGACTCCTGGATCCCAATGTGATTTTGTGCCATCAAAATGTGCCCATGTCTCTCAGCCCTCATCAATATTTTCCTCGTGGATGGGTTCAGGTGAAGGGAATTTTGACAGTGTTGTCAAAATTGGATCTCCAGGGAGCTCTGGGGTTTCGTTAATGATTTCAGTCGTGGTTGTGTGTGACTGAGGCTGATTCTGTAGCCCTGTGATATTCCTCTTCTGTTTCTTTTGAGGTGCCATAGTTATGTAGAATATGTACACAGTTGGTGTGACGGAAAGAATTTTCACAATTTCACAGAGCCAAAGGAACTCAGAACTTCCATTTATGGTATAAACAAAAGATTTTTTTCTGTCTGATCCACACATAAGAAGTTCTCAATAATCCCTGATGAGATTCGGCTCATCGAAAGGAGTCGAATGCACTATTTTTCATGATTTCTCCCACTTTTCGAGGTGGCCAAACTTTTCGAGTCAAAAATTCCAAAACGGACAGATCGAGAAATCGGCTCATGTAAATTAACTCATCACGTCCTGAACTACATATTTGTGCATTAAAAGAGGCAGCCCGACAATGTGCCATCTCTCCATAAAGACACGACTAATTATTGTCGTGTTTGGTTGTCCGCGACTGTACCAGAACCCTCAGTCGTTCTACCAACAGACTGAGGGTGAGTTATTACACATACATTAATATTGAACCTTTACTTACTGTACCGTAGATCAGACTAATTCGGTCTGTACTACTTTAGGTACAGAATAGCAGTCGTTCTACCAACAGACTGAGGATCAGACTAATTTGGTCTGTATTACTTTAGGTCCTCTCAGTTCAAGTTCCAACACACACTGGAGTGCCGGGATCCACCTGCCATGATATCTGAAGGGGTCAAGAGATATGAAGCTGCAGTTAGGAGAAGGAATTATACTGCAGGAGTTCACAGATGCAGACTTGGCTAATTGTCCAGACATGAGAAGGAGTACAGATGAGTATGCGTGATCATTGGTGGCAGAGTGATGTCATGGTCAGTCTGAAAGCAGAGAATGATCGCAACACACTGCTGGCAGCCTATTATGTTTCTTCTGGAAAAAGTGAAAAAGAAACATATTGTACCATTTCTAGTGCACATATTTCAGGGAGAAAAAGGCATTAGACAATGGAAAATGTCTTTTTCCAAAACAAAAAGCTGACAAAGAAATGGCGTAACATGATTTTTTTACACTTTTTCCAGCGGAAACATTTTCCAGTGCCAACAGTGACATCATCTTGCGAGGCTAAAAGTATGGCTGCTTACGAGTCCACACAAGAGTGCGTATGGCTTAGGGCACTGATGAAGGCTATTGGGGGGATTTCACAGCACATCTAACTACGCTGTTCTGCGATAACAAATCAGTGATAGGATTCCACAGCACACGCAAGAGTAAACTACTTCGATATAAAGTATCACTTCATCTGCAAACGCGCACAGATGCGAGAAACTGTTATCGAGTATGTCAAGACAAAGGACAACGTAGCGGATATGTTCACGAAGGCTCTACCTCGACCACTGCTCCCGAGACTGCGACATATGCTTGGAGCGACCTGATGCGCCACAGTTCCATGTGAGGAGAGTGGAGCCGATTCGTGATGAGTGTTAGAATACTGAGATACAATCGTACCACGATCGCCTTTGTACTCAAGGGCCGTCACGATGCATTGTCCAGTCGACTATATATTGGACCGTACTCTGGAACATATCCTCAGTCCGTTATACCGCATTGAGGGTATGTCCATACAACTATCTACATACACTAACCACATCTATACCTAGATATCATACTTACGTGTCGCGTCTAGGTATATAATATTAGTCCGTTATACCGCACTGAGAATATCATACTTACGTCACTGCGCACCCGTCTGGCTAAGTTCCAGCATATTTAGTTCCTCAAGGTCGGCCTCTTCCTCTTTTGGGTGGCAGAAAAGGCCCTACACTACTCGCAGGGTAGCAGCACCGGACGCGTGCGAGCACGCGTTTATGATTACGACCGGCCGATTGTCTGTTTGGTCGAGGTTATCTTTGTGTGCTTATAATTATATTTCAAACTCAGTATCGAGCTCAATGTTCAGCCACAAGTAAGAACTGCCATTTTCTCCCCGCCTCCTTTCTTCACCTTGTTTTCCTCGTTTCCCCTGCTTTCAGCACTGTTTTGGAATGTCTCAATCAATAGCTTTGAAACCGTCTTCGATATCCTCACTTCTGCTGATGGTGTCGAACCACTTTAAACCTCATCGAGCAGAAGCACTACAACGAATACGTACAAACGCGTTCTCGCTAGTCCTGATTTTTGTTTTCTCCAATCTTTTGCCACTTCCAACGATTCAACGGTCAATGCGACTGGTAATAAGCAATAACAAACCTGAACGATGGTCGTCAGATTGGTTCTATAGGTGGCTCTGTATCACTGGTGAGTGCCTGCGACTCTCTTTGATTCTGTTCATTACTCTCTGTGGTCAGAGGTTGCATTAGCTGCTCTCTTTGCTTTTAATCTTTTGCAAGGACTTTACGCGGTCCAGTATCCCCGTACGGTGCCCCCGACACCAGAGAAGCAAAAGTCATTGTTCCGTAATACGATAAACCCGAAGCGATCGTTCCAAGTCTTATCCCCTAACGTGTGTCCGTTCGACCTTTTCTTCTTTTCTTTTTTCTTACAATTGGATTTTAGTCGAGCCCTCAGCCACAAAAGGCCTTCTCAATATCTCAGTCTGCTTCATTTACTGGTTCACCGTCAACGTATCCTGTGTCTCCTCTTTCGACGCCTTCCAGAGTAGTGCACTACCCTTCTGTCGCCACGTCGTCCATCAATACCAACGCTTCATCGACTTCCACTATGTTGCTTCATTCAACCCCCAGCCCTGCAATTACAACTCATAGGGGTAATTTGAACTCAGTTGGACGCGAGTCACTGTTCCCGTTCTGTATCATACTCTCTCTGACCCGCATCACAGGAGCGCTTGACGAGTCCTTCCTCGGACGTATTCCCCCCCGAGAATCTGATGATGAAGATGAAACTTGAATCGATATGGACTTAGGCTTACTGCGTTGAAGCATACAGTGTATCAAATAAAACATGCATCAAAACCATATAGGCAGCTGCATTGGTTCAAATGTCGAGAAAACATTCAGATTTGCTCTTAATGGCATTGACTCGGACGATATCAAATACCAACATTTCTGGCTGACTTTGCAGGTATTACCTGGCCAACATCAGCATCGTGCTTGAATCACGAGAACTTCTTCGTAGACCAGCCGCAAAAAAGTTGAAGGCACTATCAGGCGTCCAATAGTTGGGATTGATTCTAGAATTCCTGACATCAACGAGTGGAATATACACATATAGTTCTAGATAAAGTCAGTGAATATGTGCATCTATCCAGCATAATAGAGTATTTTGGATGCGCAAACCATATGCCGGGAGTGTTACCTTGTGACTCGAGAGTGAAGATAGAGAAATGCGTCTGGTTAGGGATTCAGATTAGACAGAGCTGATCGCCCTCAAGGATTCGCAGCCTTGATGAGATCCGAGGCTCTTTCCGCCACAATGTAGACTGGAACCTGAGGGTGAGCACTAGTAACAAGTGGCTGGGCCGTCGCATTGATATCAGAATTTCGCGCTACAAAAGTGTAAAAGGTGGAACACACAAGAACGGAAGCATCAACAATCCTGACTCCTGCCAACTTCTCGACCTTTAAATCAGGATCGACGACACCGTTCTTCGCCCCCTTGGGTGACATACTGGCCGTACCGACAGGATGGAAGATAGTTACAGAGTTCTTTTGGGCATATGCGTCAATTTGGGCATCTGTCGTCGCGTTTTCTAGGCCATTGATTGGGCTTATGACATAACCCGTCCAAGAGGAGGCCGTGAGCAACTTGAGACTGCTCTTCCTGCTCTTCACTGTAGCGCGCATCGTGAGTTTGTCGAAGTCGCTTTTCAAGAGAGCCGGATCGATGAGAGGTGCATCGAAGAAGTTGTTGGACCATCGCTTGACGGATCCGCGGGAAGTGGGCGTAAGGACAACGTTGGCAAGTCCAAGGTAGTTTTCGGTAGGAGGGGGTGTGGCAAGCGCGAGGGAATTCTGGGGGAAGGTATGTCAGCGGAGCTCAACGTGAGGGAACCTTAGATGCATACTGCAATAATGAGCTCATAGTGCCCCGAGTGAGGGTCAGCAGAAGGATCTTAAGTAGTCTTGAAGATCGGATCGTTGTTTGGGAGACGTATGAATGCCAGATGGGAGGCAATAGTGTCAACAAGGAACCCTGTGCCTGTCTTCTGCCAGAACGCAATGTCCTGAGCTGCGATCGTGGCGTTGCGAGTGAAGTCATCGAAGGTGTCTGTAGAATTGACTAGGAATCCGTTTCCAAGCAGCGCGTAGTCCGACATGTTTTCGCCGACATCCGCGAGATCGACAGTTGGCTTGATCCCAACAGCCTTGAGGTCAACACTGTTGCCTATTCCGGAGTTCAAAACGATCTGGGGAGTGCCAACACTACCTGCAGAGAGGATGACTTCGCGAGTCACAGTTACATGTTGTATTGATCCTGGACAGGATAAGAATAGTATGAACACAAGAAATATGGTATTCTTACCATCTGACTCGAGACGATATTCGACGTTTCGGAACTCGGGGAGACCATTTCTAGTGCCCGTCTGCAGAAGACGAGAGATACTTGGGCCCCGAGGACAATGTGAAGGTTGGGTCGTTGGCGGAACTTTGGAGCTAGATATGCTGTGAAAGAGCTGCTGCGCCTTGGACCGTTGGTAGTTGTCTGTACCCAACCTATAGGAACAATGAGCGAGAGCCTACAATCACCCTATACTAAAAACTGACCGAGTCCCAAGCCATTATCACTGTTGATATCGATTGAACGAGAAGTCTCCTTTGAGTTGGCTTGTGATGTTGATGATCCGTCCATCAATCGGGTCGGGTATCCATTGACGCTGACGGGCATAATTCCGGATGTACTGTGGATCTTTAAGTTGACTTTGTTGCTAATATTATGATGGTCGACCGGAGCAGTAAAATTTTCGTTCTTCCCAGAGTACTGTTGCATCTCGTTCCAGGACCATCCTCGATCACCTGTAACTTGAGCGTAACGATTGAAAACATCTTGAGTACCCCGAGTGTAGAACAAGTAGTCTATATCACGTAAACGAGTGACTCGTGCGCGGAATATATAAAGTATACTCACTGACCGAGCTCGACCCCCCTAGAACGTGACCACGAGAATATGCGATCGAACGGCCTCCGAGACCAGGCCGAGCGACAGTGGTGTAATTCCGATCCCATGGTGTATTTGGCGTATCTTCATGACAAAGGAAAGGGATTTCCAGTCGTAAAACACCCTCATCGCTGGGACCGGCTTCAAGAAGCAAGACACGATAGTCAGGATTTTCTGTCAGGCTGTTGGCCAATCCTGCTCCGGCATTGCCACCTGGATATCGTGATCAGCCAACTCGATCGCACAACTACGTGACCACGTACCCCCAACAAATATGAAGTCGAAAGCATTGAGTTGGTTGCAGGGGAATTACTTAGTTAGTTGCAGGGGCAGTAAGAGAGAGGTGATTAAGTGCGGGAACTATGGCGCTTATTAGAGCAGACATAATAGCAGGCGATGATGTCTAATGGAGAGGACAGGAAGGGAACAATGTCTTTTCGTCCAGAGAAACGACCGCTTTTATAGAGGCCGGCTCCGATATCTAGACCTAGTACGATCGGTGGAAAAGTTTACGCAGGTCTCCATTCTGAGGTTCGGTTTGTACAGCATGTCTCACCAACCAGTGATCTCTGACGTATCCTTTACCTCTGATGCGCTCTCTGTCGAACCATTAAGTCAAGCCTCGGCCCTCGAGATACGCGTCTCGCGGGAGTCGCACAAGCTGTGTTTGATGTACTGAAATGAAAACCTTGGTGCATAAGAGGCACTATTGTACCAGACAATGAAGCGGTGCTAAGATCTCCTAAGAGGCTGACGGCACGTTCGACAGGACGCGACACATCACCAAAGAAGGCGAAGTTCTGCAACGTTAAAATGACCCGGGATTCCGAGGGTTGATGGTGCTAACTCCACTATGCGCCACCACAAATGGACTACACAAGATCAGAAGTACTTGATCGAAGAAAAAGAGGGCGATTCTTGGATATGAGCGATCTTCTCATGCGCAAACAAACAAACAACACAGGCCAGGTTGCAAGGAGTTTTGGCGCAGCTACCACCGACTGCCGAAAGGGTACGGCTGGCCAAACGAATGGAGGAGGAAAGTGTTCCAAAGATACACCACACGCTTATGACATGATTGGCATACCCACAGGAATTGCCGACGTCTCGGGCTATTTTTGATTACTTAGTGGGATGATAGATGAACCCTGCTTTCAACATTCTATGGCGTGTGATGATACAAGGAAGAGCGCCTCGAGTCAGTAAACGAACTGCAGCCGGTCGCTATGATTATTGGAGAAGTTACAGTGATGTCCTCAGTCACTCTCCAGAATGTAAGTCGACTGATAATATTACCTGTAGAAATTACAGTGATGTCTACAGGTGGTACTTAGTAAATGTCGATAGGTTTGTAAGTAAATGAGCTTACCCTCAGTCACTCTCCAGAATGTAAGTC
>JAGGAV010015639.1:0-32338 GCA_017657295.1 Termitomyces sp. DKA64 | reverse complement strand
CAGGGATGTGCTGAGAGGCCAATGATGCATGTGACAGGTTGGTTGAAGAGCCCTTCCATGGGATTGAGGGATCTTAGGAGATTGGACATGGCATTAAGTTCCTCTGGTTGGTGAGGAGTCATGACTGGGGCTTGATCCATGCTCCAACTAGCTCCTCTTGTTGTACATGGAAGGAGCATGCCAGATCCACAGGGTCTTCAAAACACTGGGGGTTCAGGCTGGTGTTAATCTCATTGACTAGGGTGCATAGTTTGTCCTAGAGGTTGGCAATTACCTTGAGAGTGTTTTTTATGTTCTTGGGGATGGCATCCTGGAGAAAGGTGCATATGCACTTGGTGAACTCTGAGGGAGTGATGTGGAGGGAGTGGAGAATCTTGTTGTGCTGCTGGATATAGGCTTTGACCCATTGCTGTTGACCTATGGGGGAAGGTGGGTTTGGATGAGTGGGACAGCAGGAAGTTGGGGCCAAGGGAGAAAGTAGTTGTCAGGCTATTCTGGGCAGACCAGGGCTGCAGCAGGGATTGGGAAGGCATAGTAAGGCCCTGGGGCAAGGAAGGCTATGTTAGCCAGGGCTGCAGGATGCCAGGCAGCCATTGAGGTCTCAGGCAGCCCTCTGGATAGCATGCAGGAATAGGTCTCTTCAGCAGTGTATATGGAGGGGTGTTGCCAGTCTCAGGGTGCTCCCAACCAGTGTAGGGCAGCAATCAGTGAGCAGGGTCAGATAGGATAGTGCTCATTTCATAATAGTTTTCAAGTACTGGCCTGCCATAGACATCAGTTGGGTAGCCAGTGAGGTGGTACACTGAATTATATGTAGACATCAGGAACAGGGTAAGGGAAAGTCTTGATGTTATGTCAGGTTCTGCTGACCTCAGGGGCTCAGATCCACTGGGCAAGTCCTTACTAGGCAGACGCAATGTGCTGCACATATAATCAGTGCTCTGGCAAGCTGTGAAAATGAAAAACAGAAGAATGGAATGGAAATGATTGTGTGTAAGGGGTGAGCATTGGAGATCAAGATGTGCAAGTTTCCAGGATGGGGGATCACTAAGGGGTGGAGTACCAGAGCACATGATGAGAGGAATGGGCCTGGGGTTGATTGAGGGGACTCAGATTGGGGTAGGAACAGTAACTGATGGGAAACAGATGTAGAGGTGAGGCAGACAATGAGGCCAGAGATGAGACATTGAGAAAGAAGATAGAGTCAAGACAAGAGATATGAAAACAAGATGAGACTGAGACAAAACAAGAACAAAACAGGTTGAAATTGAGACAAGCACAAGAATAACAGAGACCAGGATGACAAGACAAAACTGGGGAGAACTATATATGTAATATCAAGACTACTCTATTGTGCACTACTCCTCAACTTATATACTGGCAGTGGGTACAATTCAAAGGCCATGGATTCTAACTCTGGCATGGGAGTATGGTGCTGAGTTTCTAGATAGGATCTGGAAGTCATGTGGTGGCAGGTGTTGGTTGTGATCATGCAAAGCAGAGAGCAGGCAGGGTGTGGTTCATGATGGAACATTAGATGGACCTGGCCAAGGAGTTGATGCATGATGGTGACTGGTGATGGTCAGGAGAAGCATTGGTGAGGGTTGGAGGAAGTGCTGAGAGATGCTGGGGCAGGTGCTGATGTGTTGATAATGGGCAGCAGTGGTCATAAGTGTTGGTGCATATCCCAGGATAGAGGAAATTGATGGGGAGTAAAGCCCTGGGGCTCTGGTTCTGGGATTTGAGTGGGTGGGTGGTCATAACAGGACTCTCTGGAGCTGACAGCCTAGAGCCTGATAAAGCTTCTACTGTAAGGGGACTAGTCTTCCAGCTGTCCCACCCTTGCTGGGCTTAGCCTGTGGAGATTGGCACCTCTATCTAGCTGACCTCCAGGCTGCCTGGCCCTCCTTACTTTCTTGTCATCTTGGCTCCCAGGCCTAATGGGTGTATTGTACTTGGCACATGATGTATTGTTGTCTATCATTGATCCTTCTACTACCAGACCCAATTAGTCAGTAGTTTATAGTCATCAGCCTCTGCTTTGTCATTAGGCTGTAGTCAGTGGCCCCTGGGCTTAGTCATAGATACTTGGTCATCCAGTAGTCCTGTAGTATAAACAGGAGACCTGGCCATAGGATATCCCCAGTCCAGACAATAGCATTGCTTTTGAGTTTCTTCACTAGCATAACTGTGAGCTTGGCCAGTGTGGCTCCTTGCCTTCTGCCTCACCATCCACCTTTGCCTCTGGTTGTTGCCTGCCCTTTGCCTGCCATGCCTCTGGCCAGCCCACTTGTCACTCACCTCTTAACTGGAGAATCAGGTTGTGAGTGGCAGGCTTGGCTTAGACTATTCACAGCTGATGTTCCCTTACATCTACCATCTGTTGATGGCATCTTCCAAGAGACAAGAGATGCATTGATGGCAGAGCTATGGGATGGGCAGTGTCACAAACCACTCCTGAGCCCTGAACCCTGGAACTCCATCTTCCTAACTTCCTAACAGCCCTGGGGCATGCACCAACCCCTCATGGCAATTGCTGGCCATCATCACCACATCAGCACTGCTCTGGCAATCTCAGAGCTTTCTCCAGTCCTCACCAATGCTTTCAAGGCTTCTCCTGTCCATCACTGCCCCCCCATGCATTACATTCCCACATCATATCCCTGCATCACTCTACCTGGGCTTGCCTGCCAATCCATGCTGCTTGCCCTCCATCCTAACACTCCTAAAGCAATGCTCCCCTCCTTTGAGCAGCATCTGTTATGCTGCACAATCACAGCTGACACCTGCCCTACACAATCCCCAGACTGTACCTGAGTCTCCAGCACAGTACCTCCACACCAGAACTAGAGCCCATAACCCTGGAGTTACCTACCAACCATATATACACTTCAGTGTGTCAGAAGATAAACTATGTAATAAAGTAATGCAATGACCATGACATTGGCCTTGGTGCAGGGCACTGGCAATTCATTGCTATTCTTTGAAAGTCCTGAGGTCTGGAGCATCCCTGATTCAGTCATGTGACTGTTGCCTTGCGAAACTTGGGAATCTCTTTTTTGGGGGGAATGTCCAATGCATGCACATGCTTATCGTCGTGGATGCGTGGCTACGCTTTTTTCCTCTCTCGAACATATGTCCGATTTGCACGGACTAAGCAGAGACTTTGTCGCCCTGTCTGGCACGACCCACGGCCCTTGCACTTATACTTAGGCCCCTCTAATTGTACTTGATGTAGTTACGTTTCGGAGTTTGAAATGACGCGAGTTGTGATGCTCATCCAATCAACCACCTTGCACTGATCGTGTTGAAAACTCACTTCTGGCCTCTGGGCTCCGTGGAGCAATATATTGGGAGTAGTGTACATTGTATGGACTTACCCATAGGTTTAATTCCTATATTGACGATGTGCGTGGATTAATTCAATACATTTACGTGCGCGTTGCGAAACAACAGTCACGGCGACGCGACGTACTTCTTTTTTGACTCGCACGGCCATGAGTAGCAAGTATCCCACAATCGTCGGTGCGTTGGTCTGTCTATTCTCGCTGGAGATAACAAACTTCTGCAGGCTACACACTCGTAGAACAAATCGGCGGTGGCGGTTTCTCCACGTACGTCGTTTCATTCACCAACAAACGCGCACTAAATACACTCCAGCGTGTTCCGCGCCGTCAACTTCACAACTCACCTCGTCGCCGCCTGCAAGCTCATCGCCTTCACCCCGCAAACCACCCCCGCCGCCCGCAAAACCACTGAAAAAGAGATGCGCATCCACTCTGTCCTCAAGCACTCCCACGTCCTTGAGTTTCTGAACGCCGTCGTGGTCGAGTCAAAGCATGCGCACCTGTACGTACCTGGGATATATATGCTGATGGAGCTGGCGGGCGGTGGAGATCTATTTGACAAGATTGGTGTGTGGTTGGGCGTCCTAATTCTCACTGTGTCATTCATTCACTAATCATATTTTTTTTTGCAAGTCCCGGACGTAGGAATTAAAGACGACGTGGCACATCTTTACTTTAACCAGCTTCTTTCTGGCATGGTTCGTCGTTGTTATTCCTCATTGTCCCTACTCATCCCACTCAATCCCACAGGACTACATCCACACCCAAGGTGTATGCCACCGCGACCTCAAGCCCGAAAACCTCCTCCTAGATGCCGCAGGCAACCTCAAGATATCCGACTTTGGTCTCTCAGCCGTGTACAAGCTCAAGGATAGCGGTCGCACGCGGGCCCTCACTGAGCGCTGTGGGAGCCTGCCGTATGTGGCGCCTGAGGTGCGTGTGTGTGTGCGCACGGTGTAGCTTTGTCTTTATGCTTAGGACGGGACGACCCAGCTCAATTCAGAAGAACCATACAGCGCCGAACCGATCGACGTATGGGGGATTGGTGTCATTCTGTACGCTATGCTAGCAGGCAGTACGTTCCTTATCCCCTCCCTATCCCCTCCCCACTCACGCGCGCGCACAGATACACCCTGGGACGAACCAACTCCTCACAGCCCCGAATTCACCCGCTACGTCTCCGGATCCATATTCGACGAGCAGCCCTGGTGTCGATTCAGTGCAGAGGCATTATGTGCGTTCACGACAGCCAAAAAAGAAAAGGATTGTTGACTAATTTGACCTTCCCGTTGCAGCACTCATATGTGGCCTGCTAACCATTGACCCGCGTGACAGACTCACGCTCGCGAATGCGTTCCACCATCCGTGGTGTATCCGGTGCGTGTCTCTCCTCCTTGTCCTTCTTCCTCTCTTGTCCCGCTCCCTCTCACCTCTTCCCCTTCCCTATTATAACTCGCCTGACGCTTGCAGTTGCTGATGACCTCACTTGCCCATAGCCCGAGCCAACTCGCCTCACAAACGTCCCCACAGTCCCAGACCCAATCTGGTACACGTTACACCCCGCACCTGACGCGTTTCTACGCCTCGCTAGGTCCTGTTCTTCTCTTTGAAGTTGTGAGGGAGAGTTTGGAGGCGTTGGGTGTACGGTGTAAGGTCGCGGTGGCGCCCGATGTCAGTGTCACAGGTGAGGCCGGACGTGAAGACGAGGAAAAAGAAACACGAACTCGGGGCAGAGCGAATGTGCAACGAAAGATGAGAATGCGAATAGGAGGATACGACGCGCGTAAGGTGATGTTCAAGGGCTGGGTCGAGGTCGAGCAATTCATGTATAAAGGGCGTGAGGGGAGTTATGTTGTTTTGAGTCGGGATTTGGTGGGTGTTACTGTTTCTTTTCCTTGTCTTGTCTTCCTTGGCCTTTGTTTTCGCCTTCTTTTCCTCCCCTCTCCTCTACGTTCCATGCACTCTATGCACGGCACAACACTAACATCGACACGACCTTCGATAGGGATCCCCGATATCGTGGAGACAGCTCTGGAAGGCGCTGATTGGATCGCCTGCAGTCGAGCCGCATGTGATGAAGAAATAGACTTGTTTCCTTCTCCTTTTTTATTTTTTGTCTTTTGTTTTTGTTTTTGGGAACGTTTTGGCTTTTTTTGTATCTTGACTAAGTGTGTATATGTGATATGTAGATGTAGCCATAGATGTAAATGTTATAAATATAGACGTACACGTACTTATCTGTTCTCTCCCAGCTCCTGAATTATTTAGTTTTGATGTCTTTGGAGTGTATTTGTGTATTTTAGAATGACATGCAGTTTCATGAAGAAATTGATCAAAATAACCTCATTCAAGACCTTACATGTTCTTCTGACTATGGTGGAGGGGAGGCATTGAGTGTTGATGGATACATCAACCCACGACATGTGATGAGTTCATCTCGGGATTTGTCGAGGTACATGCACCTGTACAGCTTCAAAGATGTGACGTCGGCCAAGAGTACCACACCGCCGACCATCAGCATTATACAGAACACCAAAGCCATAATGTTAGGCATATGTCTAAGAAGTGGCTTGCATTGTGCAAACACCTAGTATTTGAAGCTTCTTTGACCTTGAAGTACTACTGCTCATGGAAAGGTAGGGGAATGACATGCCTCGAGGTCTGAAAATATGCCTTCAAAGGCTTACTTACACAGCAAAGTCACCTCAAAATCTGGTTTATTGGTCCGGCGAAACTGATAGCCAGAATCAACTGAAATTTCAAAATGCGATTTCGTATCATGGAGAATAGCTGTAAGGGAGGGGAAAGTAAGTAAGGAGAGTTTATAGATAAGAGAATGAACGATGTCGATAGGCATCCTTAAAACGAAAGTTGTTGGTTGGAAAGAAAACACTCAGCCGCAAACGTTGGGAAATTCACGGGTCGTTGGGTTCTTTGGAATCCACCCGTTTGCCAATCCAGCCTGATACGACCACTCATCGGCAATCTCAGTTTTCCAGGTCCATTGGATCCAGCCCTGGCCTCGCTCATAAGTACTGGTCTGCGCCTCCCAGTACTGTCGCAAGAAAGTCTTGTATGAAGAACTGAACGTCGACGCCTTGCCCGTCAACCCCGTGCAGTTGCCAACACGAGTGGAACCTGGGAAACTTCCATCATAGCGAGACCCGACGCCGCGGCCATTGAGGTATTTCGCACAATCCGTGGCAGCGGGAGACCACTCGCCTACGATTACCCACAGGCTAAAAGAGGAAAGGGCAGAGCCCTGAGAACAAGCAAATGCGATATGCTCCGAATTGGACCTTTGATTCTCCTGCGATTGACACTCATGGTAATGGGAACTAGATACTAAGCAATTGCCACTGACCGGAACGGTGAACATCTGGTACTTATGAAGATCCATCATAACTCCTTGCCAGTTCGGGGTAGGCATGAATCCTTGCCAATAATCGAGGCCTTGAAATGCGTCATGAATGACGAGAACGGTGTTGCTTTGTTGTGAAGTGCTATATGGGTAACTGTATTTTGGACGTCAACCCGTGTGATGTCTCGTCTCGAATGATAAAATTGAACTAACCGGATATTTCCATAGCTATCATACCAGTACTGTAAATGTGTCTCAACATCTCTTCATTTCTTCAATGCAGTGATAATGTACCTGTCGCGTAACGCTTAACATTTGGGCCCCTAGAGCTCCCAATGGTCTGATCCTCTTCAGTATGCACCACTGAAGGAAAAACTGTTGAAACGTACTCATTCAATGCAGCGATGGCAGTTACAACCGAGCTCTGATCTTTGTAAGTATCAGCCAGCCTCTGGATGATTGCATTGGTACGATCAATGTTTGACTGTGAAAGATACCATGACCTGTCCCTGTCATTTAGCATATAAACGTTACCGAACGCGGTATAGTTATGCTCACGGATTCGACGTCCTTTGTCCAGAATTGTCAAATCTGTAACAGCCGATCATCATGCATCAGGACTATTGGATAGGTCAAGTGTCAAACTGAAACCAACCCATTTTGGCTTCCAGGAACGCCTGAGGAACATGTTTATGAATGCGACGTGAACAGCGGACTTGACGGCAGACGAACCGTGTAAGTCGACGATCACCTTGATCCCATACTTTTTCGCCCACGAGACTGCCTGGTCAAGATAGGGAAGTTGTCCTTGAACGTAGGGTTCGCCACCAGAAACATCGAAAGCCCAGTAGCCAATGGGAAGGCGGACATGATTGAGCCTATCAAGGTATCAGGTCAAGCTGATAACACGACGTAAGTGAATTTACACACCCAGCTGCTGCGATGGCTTGAAAATCTGACTCCGTGATCCACGAATCCCAATGGGCCTTGAGAGTGCTGAGAGCCTTAGCATGGTCCTGAAACTGGCCGAAGGTGTATTCATCAACGATGCGTGAATCACCGGTGTTATCAAATATGGAAGGCGTGACCCATGGCTACGCAGAAAAGGAGAAAAGTGAGAATGTTGTGAGGGAAATGACGACAAGGACAGACCTCAAGAACCAGCCATCCGCCAAGGTTGACACCCCGAACTTTGGCAGAGCCGTAATTGAAGCCAGGAGTGACAGAGGCAAGAGATAGAGAAGCGAAAGAAAGGCCGAGGAGGAGGGCGCCACGAAAAAAACCCATTGTGAAGAAAAAGGGGAGGAGAAACAGGGGAAAGGAGTTGTCTCGCGCCTTCATTAGCTTAAGTACCCAACTATCGATCAGTTTTCGTGCTTCTTTACGCTAAAATAGAGTGAACACCCCAGACAACCAGCCATTGTTCGTTTCCCTACAAATACTAAGTTCAATGGCTGACCGAGCCAATAGCCATGTAGCAGACATCTATACAATTGTTCTGACAGATCGAAATCAGACTAGGACGAATCGTTCGAGCGAGCTCTCTCCCAAACAGACCTGACTAGGGACTATTGACCACATGCAACACCACCGTTTCTATGCTTTCTGTTTTTGAGCAACACGTGAGGTACTCATGCATGATATACATACATAACATGCGGCTGCCGATGGCGAAAAGGAGGTCATACTCGGATTGCCGAATATGAACTCAGCATAGAATAATGGTGGCTTTCAACAGCACGGATCAGACTCATTGGACAAGACATGAGGCACGGATAGAAATAGCAAAGCATGACATGTAACAAGTGATTTTGAGAGGGGATTGTCGCGCCAATGCCGCATCCCTTATGAAAAGTCAACAACTAAGCGTAGAGGGCAATGCCGTTCGAACAAGGGCGCTGCACCGGGCGGAAAGATGAAACGATGTGATGCTGGCAAACGGTAGTGATGATTTCGTATCCGGCAACTGCCGACATCCAGAGTAATCGTCACGCGTCATTTCCTGCATCCATTAGTCTCGCCACCATGTCCATCGATACCCTCCGCAAACGTTACCAAGCTGCTGGCCAGGAACATCTCTTTACATTTTGGTCTCAACTCTCTCAAGAGGAGCGAGCTTCTCTTGTCGAACAACTGGAAGCACTTGATATCGAACGCGTTAACCGCATCTACGCAAAAGCCGTCGGTTCAGAATCAGGGGCTTCAAGCCCAACATCGCTCTCTGCGACAATCGAGCCCCTCCCAAAGGGTGCATCAGAATCAGTAGGAGACCCTGTCAAGGACCAAGAATGGCGCAAGATTGGATTGGATGCGATCGCACGCGGTCAAGTAGGCGTTCTCCTCATGGCAGGTGGCCAGGGTACGCGTCTTGGGAGCTCCGCGCCCAAAGGTTGCTATGACATCGGTCTACCTTCCCATAAAACCCTCTTCCAATACCAAGCCGAGCGAATTGCTCGTCTGCAAAATGTTGCTGAGGCCGAGGCAAAGAAACCTGAAGGGTCCGTCATCATCCCTTGGTATATCATGACAAGCGGTCCTACCCGCCAGGCAACGGAGAACTTCTTCACGTCACATTTATATTTCGGGCTGGATCCCAAGAACGTTGTCATTTTCGAACAAGGTAAGGAGAACATAATATTGCTTGAATGCCATCTCACATAATCGTACCCAGGTACATTACCTTGTCTGGCACATGATGGTTCAGTCTTGCTTGACACTCCTTCTCGTGTTGCTGTCGCTCCCGATGGTAACGGTGGCCTCTACGCCGCGACTCGTGCCCCAATCTCCCCTTCCGACAGATCCCATACCGTTCTCTCCGATCTTGCAAAGCGAAACGTACTCTATGTTCATGCGTACTGCGTCGACAATTGTCTTGTGCGCGTCGCCGACCCCATTTTCCTCGGATATTCTATTCAGAAGCAAGTGGAGTGCGCTACGAAGGTCGTTCCCAAGGCATACCCCACAGAATCTGTTGGTGTTGTCGCCTATCGAGACTCGAAGTTTAGCGTCGTGGAGTACTCTGAGATTACCAAGGAGCAAGCTGAGCGACGTGATCCTGAGACAGGCGAACTCTCTTTCCGCGCAGGCAATATCGTCAATCATTTCTACACTACAGCATTCCTCAACAATGTGGAATCGTTTGAGGAACAACTCGCGTTCCATATCGCGCACAAAAAAATTCCATATGTCGATTTGAAGACGAAAGAGATCGTCAAGCCGATCAAGCCTAACGGCATGAAGCTCGAGATGTTTGTCTTTGATGTCTTTCCCTTTACAGAACGCTTTGCTGTTTTGGAGGTGGCGAGAAGAGAAGAGTTCAGTCCCCTGAAGAATGCTCCGGGGACGGGATCCGACGATCCGGACACCAGTCGTCACGATCTCCTTGCGCAACACAAGTCATTCTTGGAGAAAGCAGGTGCTACTGTCGAAGAGGGTGTGGAGATTGAGATATCCCCACTTGTGAGCTACGCCGGCGAGGGCTTACAAAGTATTCGAGGTAAAATCTTTACGAAATCAGGACATGTGGAGAGTGTGGAGGAACTGGACATTTTAGCATAATCGACCCTTGGTATCAATCCTCTTTCTACTCACCTTCGGACTTACGACGTTACTGTTACTGGATCATAGACTCGTCACGGACGTATAATGTTTAATGTGTTTCTGGCTTCAAATCATATAAGACGGGCAAGTGCAATGCTATGTATGTGTGCTTCAGCCTCCTACAGATCCATCAGCCGCCTTCTTCGCCCCTCGAGGCCCTTTCCTTTCGAGTTCTTCTCGTAAAGACGCAAACAGACGCTGTGTACGTTCAGCATTAGGCTTTTGTACGATCTGAATTGGCCCTTCTTCAGATAATCTCCGCGGGTATCATTTAGACAGTCATACCTCTTTACAGCAGGCAATCAGCTTGTCAATAAGCATGGTCTGCCCATTTTGTGCATCCTCCAGTTCCTTTCGGAGTTGCTGATTCTACGGTGGAGCAGATTGCAGACAGACCTGAGAAAGGGAAATTTGAATATCATAGGAGCAAGACCATACCTCCTCTTCCTGCTTATCTGCGCGGACTTTCTCTCCGTCAGCTAACTGCTTTTGCTCTGCAGCTCGAGCTCTGGAGAGTAGAACCTCCAGTTCCTTGGACCGTATCACGCATTCAAAATGCTTTTCGCGGAGCTCGTACTGTCTCAGAACTTCCTTCAGTCGTTCTCGTACACTATAGGGGGTGAGCTCAACCACATTTCCAAGTGAAATATACAACATGGACGCACACACTATCAAAGATATCTTCGAGTGTTCTTTTTGCCCTGGCATCGCGTCAAAAGAAGTTAAAGTGTTATTAGTAGACAAGTCTCACTCCTTAGGATCCTTGCTCCAATACTTGTGCAATTTCTCGCGATGAGGCTCCGCATGGACCGACTAGCACAATCAACAAAATTCACCCTAGTACGAAAAAAAGAAGAATGATAATACTCACCCATTCTTCGGGTCCCGGCCCTTCGGTCAAATCCATCATCTCCACGGCGAGAATTTCGTCTCCGTCCTCCATACCAATCTCCTCGGGTGTTTGTTCTGCATCTATATTCCTGCCATTATGCGTGAAGATATATTGCATGATCGCTGTGGTCGATCCTGAAGGCTGTGTAATGGTGGCCTCAGTTACAGCAGACCCATTCATCACTCCTGCTCCGTCACTACCATCCCCCTTCTTTCTATAACCAGGCTGCTCCATCCTATCCGTCCAGGCCTCAAAAAGCCTCGATAACTTCGTTTTGCGGGATATCTTGAAAAACAGCTCAGCACGGTATCGACAAATAACCTTGACCACGATGTCAGGCATTTCCCGATATTTGATATCTTGCAACTTGGCCTTGTCCGCACGCTTTGCCAGATCGTTCTTCATTTGTAGAAGCTATAAGAGGATGATGTGAGTCTTGTGAGCAGATATTATATGCGAATTATTACCTCTTCCTGAGCTTCTTCCACACTTTGCGCGAGTCGCTTTCCATCCTCCTGTTTTCACAATATGGTCAAGAATAGTTATTGCCGTTAAGCATTTGACACACCCGTAGTCTCTTGTTGTCCTGTACATTATATGAGTTGATTTACTTGCGGAAAAACTTGCCGACCTACTTTTTGCAATTCACGGGCAAGATTTTCCATCTTAGCCTTGGTCTGGTTCGCCTTAGTGAGCTGACCCTTGGCTTGAGGAATATCGTTGAAAAGAAACGATAAGCATTTCAGGAGGCATGAACCTACCAGCATCCTTGTCCTTTACAAGCTTCTGTTTCTCCTTCGCATGATCGCGTTCTAGGCGTTTGAGTTCTGCAAACTGTTTAGCGCAGAATTAGACGGAAGGCAGGCGTATGATCATGGAGTATCAAATTTTACCAGTTCGATGTATTTGGTATGGATAGCCGCTTCTTCCAGCCCCTTGACAGACTTGACCGCCTCCTCAGCTGCCAGAAAAAGACATACTTGTAAATGCAACTGAAAGACACAGAAAGAACCAAACGCACTGAATCTCCTCTCCTCCTCTTCCTCAATAACTTCCTCTTCTTCCAACGCAGCAATTCTGTTCTTTAAACTTTCGTACATCGTAGCTGGGTCAAGCGGTGCATCATTTTTCTTCTTTCCTTTTTGCGTATGTTGGTGGCCATTCATTCCCGGGCTGTGATTATGGGACGGGTTTGAGCGATTGGTCGCTGGTGGATGAGCAGCATTATTGTGGACGGGCGGCGTTGGCGGGACAGTCGCAGGTGGAGGCGGCGCAGGGCCTGCTGGTGGCAATTTGACTGCCCGTTGAGCTGCTGCGTTCTGGGCGTGATTTGACGAGGCTCCGTTCATCACTGAAGGGCGACGGTGTACGGATGATTTATGAAATCCGACGGATGTTAAAAAAGTGAAGAGAAAATACAAGTCAACTACATGGTAACACGCTTTTATATACGATTTCTCCTTGCCTCCTTACACTGACCTTCTTCTTGGCGGCACTCGCACATCATATTTGTTGCTCTTTACTATTGTCTGACAATAATGGTGGTGTATGAAGACTTTGACAAAATAACGCGAGAACAAAGAGAATAGATGTGTGAATAGATCATAGATGGAAATAGGAGCGCCTCTGTATTGTACAACGATGAGTTCGCAACGAGCGTGGCCTCCTGGTCACTTGCCAGGATAATGGCGGCCGGGTCGACCGATACAACGTGATTTGTGACGGTATCACGTTTTTGTAACGCACCAAATACGCGTTGATGATTTGGTTGCGTGCGCCCATGAACACTTAGTACTTATCACTTGTCCACACTCAGAATACAACATATCACTTTTTAATCCATTTACTGACCAATGCTCTCGTATAGTTCTGGTATGCCTATTATATACCTCACAGCATCCCTCTCTGACCCGCATAGACTGCTCACCATTCAGCTCACCAATCAGAAAGCGACAACGACTCTCCTCACCTACCTATGAACAGCAATTGGGTGATCTCAGCCAAGCAGACCTTGACACATTCGACCAACTACAGGATCACTTGTCCCAACCACCCAGAAAGATTAGCAGCCAGACTGAGGCCTTACCACAGCACCACAGTTTCGGTCAGAGTTGCTCTGGCCTCTCCTCGACGTTAGTATTGATTTGTTTGAACGTGAATTATCCTAGATATCGCTACTTTGAAAGAGATTCGGGCTATTGAATTTACCGATGATCCCGAAAACCCTTTCACGTCCGTATCGAATACTACATCCTCATCTGCTACCATGGTCCCGGTGCCGACTTTGGTCGCTGCTTCAGGCTTGACAAATTCCTCAACAATACCCATAGTAGGATTTTCTAAAGCATCTGTATTGACCGTAAACAAGGCCGATCTTTCAGTTGACCGTTCTCCCTCTCCCGAAGAACCACCGAACCAGGATTATGACGCTTGGTTTGAACCAGTGGGCACCATTCCACCAATCGCACTTCAGTCCGCCTCGTCAAGTCTTTGCACACTTGCTGGATTTACGAAAGCGTCAAACAAAGGTCTCATTGCGCCTTCTAGTGCTGCTCTTGCTAAAGCTGAAGCAAAAATGAGGGAAATCTGGCAGGACTCCAATTCTTTAAACACGAGCCCTGCCACCAGGCATTCCACTCCATCAAATAGAGATCCGGAAAACCTCTTTCAATCATTCTCAAGCATCTCTACAAAATCCCCTCGCCGGCCAGCCCTGCAATCAGTCGTAAATTCGCCCGGCTTCGGCTCTCCTAGTACCCCGAGCCCTGCAGGTTTCTCCCGGCCATCAGCTAAGCTACCGTCTGCCATGACTCCAGTTGAACTTTTCATAAGCAAGAATTCTAAACCCTTTAAGTCGCCTCTTTTGCCCCAAAAAGCTGGCACTTCAGCGAGCATAGAGAGTCCTAGGTCGACATTCAATCCAACCAACCGTATCAGCGGATTTGCACCAGCTAAATTGCAACACCCGCTCGCTTCATTACCATTAACTGCTGATTTGCCGTCCATCACTACACCCGCTCGTCATCCAAAATCACTTGCCCCAAGTTCAAGCGTCAAAAGACGTGTTCCGACTGCCTTTGTCACACCGTTCAAGCCTGGAATGGAGCCTGGTCAGCCCGGTCGTTTGAGGCTTGAGGAGTCTCTTAAGGCTTCTCGATTAACTCAAGCTCAATCATCTGTAAAAAGGAAATCGGATTGGCTCACGAAAGATAGACCTGGTGATGCACGTCGGGCCGCTTGGACTGGTGTCTTTAATCTGGGTAAAGCTCAAGCATTTCCTTGGGCTATATCCTCTAATACTCGCCCCTAGATCCTCCTCCCAACCGACAATCCTTGCGCACATCAGGTCTGGTACCGCAACAGTATACGAGAAGTGATCTCGAGGCCATGGGAATGTAAGTATATCACTACCATTGTTAACCTCATCTTACTAATCCTTCGTCCCCTAGAAATGTTACAGAACTCTCACAGATTACACCTTCAATGGCGATGTATTATTCATTTCACACTCCTAGTTCCATGCCAGTGCTTCCACTCTCATCGACACCGCCTCTCAAGCTCGGTCCTGTGCAGGCGTACAATTCTTTGCTCGAGAGTGGATGTACACTAGCAACTCAGGATTGGATCAATAACCATTGGGGCCTCATTCTGTGGAAACTCGCTGGCATGGTTGGCCTTGACCCTGAACGAGAAAATCTAACCGCCCAAAAACGCTGGTGTTGGAACGAAGTGATGCGGCAGTTGTTCTACAGGTAAGTGACTGATCCAAGAAGATATCTTTGCAAGGTGCACTGAGCAATTATGAGGTATGAGCGTGAACTCAACCAGGGAAAGCGCCCACCACTTCGTCTAGTTACCACGCGAGACGCTCCTGCAGCCTATCCGATGATCCTCTGTGTATCAGATATCTTCTGGGACAGTTCTATCTATTCGAACGACGGTGTGCCTTCCGATGCACATCCTGAATTGGAGGTGACAGATGGATGGTATCGACTACGTGCACGGATTGATGCGCCCATGGCTCGTGCCGTACGGCGTGGCCACATTCGAATCGGTCGAAAGATCGCTTTGGCTGCCGCACATGTTCGTGCCTATTTTCTTCACGATTAAGTAATAGCTCCCTTATCTTCGTGCAGCTCTCATCGGAAAGAAAGGATGGATCAGAAGTTCTGGATTCTTACAATTCTGTCAAGCTGGTTATATCAGGAAATTCTTCGCAAATGGCGCCGTGGCATGCAAAGTTAGGATTCAGTCCGGGTCCCTGCATCTCCAGTCTTCGTAGTCTGACACCGGATGGTGGCATGATTGCTCCGATGGATTTGGTGGTGGTGAAGGTATGTCTTGCCATGAATTTTTTCCTTCAAGGCCGACAAAATCGGTTTCTAGATGCACCCCATTGCATATATCGAGTTCATCCCCGGCGAAGGTGGTACCCAAACCCATCAAGGTCCTATGAATGAAAGTGAAGAGACGGCGGCTCATGAAGAGTGGAAGGTATGTAGATGCGCCCACTCTATGTCATAAGCATCAATGCCTCTTAGAGACGATGGGAACACCATCTGTCGAAATTACGCGCGGAGTATGAGAAGAAGTGGGAAAGATACGAGGGATATCTCGATCGATTGGAGCGTCGCCTCGGCCCCCAGGAGTTCACGTCTAGCCAGGATGGCGAGTTGACACCTTCCACGTTGCTGAAGCCTCATCTTACAGGCTCTTCTAGATTTCCCCGTTGATGTTATAGAGAATATTTACGATGAACTTGAGGACCCTGCTGAGGCTCCCAGAGTTATTGCGGGTCTCGGGAGGAATGAATGTGGCTCTCTGGCACGCTTCATTCGTAATCGCCTTCATAAGGATAAAACTCATGCAACTCAGGACATGGAACTTGAGCTTCAGGTCCGATCTTCCTGATCATCCTACTTCAGTACGTTGCACTCACGAAATGCCCCAGGACGTTTGCCCTCCCCGGGTTGTCAAGAGCTTCAGGATTATTGTGGTCCAGGATGCTTGTACTCGCAAACACACCGGAAATCGCAGAGCCCTTCTGAACGTCTGGGATGTTCTCAATTTAACTTTCTCTGAAGGAGCGTCTCCTGGATCCTTCGAAATTGGACAACGATTCATGGTAAGCCACAAAGAAACAACCTTTGTTCTCCGACTCATCTAGAGTCTTCCCTCGCAGATCACCAATCTCAAACCTACCCATCAGAAATCGTGGATGGGACATGAACCTGGCGCCGAGGTGTACTTATGCACTGGGCAACATTCTCGCTGGACGCCAATAAAGACGCCAACAAAGACCCGATAGAACGTATTGATTAATCGATTATGTATGCGTACAGGCGTATGTGGTTATCCGAAGGAAGTACATAGTTTAGCAATTGAATCGTGACATGCCAGAGGCAGAAGCGACGGGCGTGCTCGAGCATACAAGCGTGTAATGGAAGGGAACTTTCCCCGTCTGCACACCACCACCCCTCCCGACCCAATATCAAGTGCTAATCAAGCCTCAATAGCTTAAATACGTCCGGATGCACCAACGCTATATTTTGCGAAAACTTCTTCCCAGTCACCAGTTTCGTCGTGACCCATACAAACTACAGTGGGCTTGTTTCCTGATTGAGGACCGAATACGCGGGTTGCGACTCGTCGGATATCCTCAGTCTTCACAGCGTCGATTTTGTCTGTCATTTCAGAGACAGGCACCTGGCGGCCATGAACCAAAACCTATTTGAAGAGTTGATTTGAGCAAATCAAGACAGACAGTAAAAGACTTACTTGGCGACCTAGATCCTCGACTTCCACCGAGCGGCTTTCTAGCGCCATCATCAGACTTGACTTGAGTTGATTTTTAGCCCGAGAGAGCTCGGACTCTGGAATAGGGGTGTAGATCAATAGGCTGAGTTGATGTACAAGGTGAGGCAATATTTGGCCGGGCGTGTTTCCACCTCTGACCCCAGATGATGCAGGAACGAAGGACGCAAACAGACCAAAAAGTGACGAGTCGGAATATATATGGTGGAATGAAGCACAGTGGTCGACTTGTGCAAAATGATTTAGGATATGTGTGTACAGGCGGGAGTACATGCCCTTGCCGGGACCACCTCAAATAAAGTCAGTTGACACGAGAAGAGAGATAAAATGTATCCTGACCTGCAGAGAAGCTGCCTCCTCCACCAAGCAGCACCTGCATTGTAGCAAGAGCAAAAATATCGTCGTCATGGACACCTACTCCTTCAAATGCAACGTAAAGGTGATTGAACTCCTGTTTCAAATCTGGTAGGAAGAGATGTCCACCAGTATAGCGTGTTTCTGGTGGCACAATGGAATTAGGGAAAAGGAATGAAGCGGCACGGGTAAGGGACTTGGAGACAGAGGGAGGAGAAGAAGATAGAAGGTGTGATGAAACCTGTGTGGACGTCCGTGTTTGGGGTGAAAGTGCAGGTCCTGGCTTGAGCGACGAGAAGTACTTGTCAGCAAGCTCAATTAATTCTTGATGGTGTATTCCTACGCCCGCGATAACAATCCTCTCGGGCCTATACCAATCCCTCATTGCATTGCGTAATGAAGAGCCATCTATGAAATCGATGCGTTCTACCGGGCAAAGTAGTGGATTCCCGAGCCCATTTTTGCCATATGCAACGGAATGCAATACCTCTGGGAGGATCATGTCGGGCTTCGAAGAAATTTCACGGTTTTCATAGAGCGCAGCATCGCGTTGAGCCACAATTTCCTCTTCCAGGAAGGACGGATTGAGCACAGTATCGGATATTAACGACATTGCCGTCGGCGTTGCGCTATTGAAGTGAGAGGATTGGTACATGATGGATTCGCGCGTAGTGGAACAAAAAATTTGACCGCCCATGGCTTGCACAGCAGAAGACATGGTTTCCTCAGATCGTGTTGTTGTGCTCTGAGCAACCTTCAAAAGAACCGCTCTAAGATCTGTTATATAGAACACACCTTGAAAGCCATTCTATCAAGAAAATGGCTCACGCCAGCTGTTTCTGGAGTCTCATAGCGCGAACCAGCATCTATATAGAGACCGACTGAAGAAAAATGTCCTGGGGTTGAGTCTGTTGCAACTCGTATTCTGTTTGAGAGAGTTGTTATCTGTACATTGGGGAGACGGGCAGTAGACAGAGAGCGCTTGAGCAAAGCTTTACCCTTGCGTGCGAGGGAACGGTGCATGGTGTGGGTAGTGTAGAAAACTCCAAATTGTAACGTGACTTAACTTACCAGTGCGATCTAAGGCTCCCACGGACTAATTATAGCCTGAGCTTCTGCTGTGTTGCCCAGAGTTCTCTGTCCACTAGTGAGACCATGGTAGCATAGCAAATGAAGCTGGCTCAATCAGTGTCACTAAAGCCATCAGGCCTAGTGAGGTTCAGCCACTCATGATATTGTGGAAACTTTGCACACCTTTGTGATGCAATATACTGCATTTCTGAATGCTTCACAAGCATCCTCCATGTACCATGGTTGTACAGTCTCAGTAGTCTCTGCCAAGGTCAAGTGGCCTTTATTGGATCAAAATCAGTGGCCTGTGTATTGACACAGTGCCATTGTGAAAGATTGCACCCCGGTCATCCTATGAGAGGGTGACCAATATTGTTCAGGTCATCATCTCATATATGTTGCAAAATAATGTAATTCTCCCAAGATATTGCACTTGACATCTTAAGCCTCTTGCAAGGCTGGAATACCACATGTTCTTGCATTGCTATGGAGTCAGCTACAGTTAACTCTATGTCCTGAATATTAAAACATTCCAAGACACTTTCTGTTGATGGTCTGCAGTAGCTCATCATGCACAAAACTCCATAGGAGTTTTGCCTAGTTACAGAGGGACATTTAATCTCTGAACAGCCTGCATGTACTACCAACAACAGAGGTGGTAATACCACTGTCTCATCCTGCAGAGATGATATAGTCAACAAGATATTGCCTCTTCTGCTTGAGGTTCCCTGATACTTCCTGGATTGGAAAAGCCATATAGAGATTATTGAACTCTAGTGGCTTAGTTGGGATAGCTACTTATTAAATGGCTGTATGCCATTCAGCTCTAGCTTGCAAGTGTCACTTCATCAACACTTTGGGCACTGCCAGCCATGCCAAAAAGTAATAACATGTCACTGCAGCAGGATTTCAGGGTCATTCTCTAGCTCCATATCTAAGGTAGCAACAGGCTTCTTAGTATCATCAGTGACCCTCCTTGGTGGGGAGAATTTGAATGTATCCCAGGTTACTAATGTCAGCTTGGAATTGTGAGATCTCACTTCAAGGCTTTGCCTATCTGTCCTATACTTGTTGCAGGGGTTGCAGATTCCACCAGACCCATGCACCCCTGGTAAAAAAAGAGCAATGGAGAAGTCATGCTAGTTGACCTTTGCTTCACTTTTATGGAAATACAATCCCACTACTCTCTGCCTTTCTGGACATGGCCTATGACTCTACTACAGATCTGGCTGGAATCTGTATAATTGGCAGAGCAGTGGTTGCCAATATCATCTGAGGCATAAACAATATGCCTGAAGAAATTGCTGGGTTCAAACTGTCAACTAGTGATTTGAGCAGGGTAGCTGAGAGAAGAGCTCCCAGCATTATGAAGGTCTCATTCTCTTTCTATAGCTAAGATGTGGCAGTCTCCACAGCATGCACAGACATAGCATGTACTGGCCTATGTGCAAGGTACTTGCTATCAGATCTAGGTGCCTGGTCATTAGCAGTTACTGTTGTGCTCATATTAATTATGATAGATCAAAAATTCTACCAAACTTTTGACAATGAGCTCCTTTTTTCAAAGCTCAGATACAAACAGTTCAAGCATGTTATGATGCAATGAGTTGACTTAAAAGAATATAACTTGTCAGGACAGGTTTTTTTTATCTTACATCTCATACAAGCACAAGTCAGACCAGTTGTGATTTTGCTATAGTATGTATGGTATGGCAAAATGCATAAAACAAGAGCTGTCTTACTAATTCATATGAATAAGGGCTGTGTTCTAAATAAAATAGCTAGGTGGCTAAATGATATTATATTAGAGAATAAAATATACTATATAAGATTTTATAAGTATGTACAGTAAAAATGAGAAAGCTATGTAGTACTGTTACAGTAGTCCTGTAGTTAGGAAATGCAGAGGCATCTTGTCATGAAGCAGATCAAGAACTTGCAAGATGTTAGAGGTTGATATTCTAGGAAAATCTAAGCCTAGTCTAAGAGAGCCAACAGAAAATACAGAGTGTGAATTGGATGTTATGGGGCCATAGCCCCTACCAAAAGCCATAACCAGAAAGTCATCATTGAACCACAGCAGGATATTGAGATTTGTTTGTGGGCTCAGTTTACAAAAGGGTTCTGTTGTTTCAGCCAATCTGTAAGGGCAACCTCTGGAAGTGATGGCTAAATCATGCAGCTAGCAGAGGGGAATCTGAAGTATATTAGAAACAGTAATTGATGATACAACAGTAACTAATCACCTAACAGAGGGGAATCTGAAGAGAACAAGTTTAAGGATCCCCATTGCTCAGTGCAGCACATCAGCAGGTGGTGGAGGCATGGGAACAACTGTACAGGTGTCTGAAGTTAACCAAAGGTGCTCAATGAGGGATCACAGTAAGTTCTGAGGGTTTTCTAAAAGGGAGAAAGACCTCTGGAGATCTCTGGGGATCTGGAGAATGCCCTGGAGTCATTGGACAAGCCTTAGGGTGTGGGAATGAGTTGAGGAGCATTGGCTTGGGTTGGCACAGAGGTTTGAAATGGAAATCCCCTGACATCACTCCTCCCCTAGCATGTGGCATCTTGATGTGTGGGGTAGAAGAAGTTACAGATTGCCTGGTCTGCTGGTGAGATGGGATAAATCCCTTGGATGGCTTGGGGTGCATCTGGGTGCCTCTGATGGAACTCCCTGACATGTCCAGGCATATGCATGTTTTCCTGGAGTTCCCAGGAGATGTCCTTGATTCCATAGCCCTTTCACTTCACCTTGTACTGTAGCCACCACCAAAATAGGCAACTATCCAAGATCTCCTCCACCTTGTACTCCTCATTGTTGACCACCACTGGGGGTGGCAGGGGTGCCAGGCATTGCCCTGAGATAGGGTCTGCTGGGGCTAGTGTTAGTTTGGCCACATTGAATACCAGGTGAAGCTGGCACATTCTGACAGGGAGCCAGAGTCGATAAGCTAGAGGTCCTACCTATTGTTCTACTGTGAAGAGCCCCAGTAGTCAGTGCAAGAGCTTTTTCAATGGTTGGGTGGTTGTAATATCAGAGGCATCCAAGTAAACTTAGTCTCCAGGCTGATATTTGGGCACTGGGGTCCTTCCATGGTCATAGTATCACACCAAGTCATCCTTTGCTTTTGCCAGAGCTGTCTGGGCTTCCTCCTGTGTGATCTTCATCTGATCCACAAACTTGTTCATGGCTTCATTCTCCAAAGGTTGGGCCCAGGATTCAAAGCCCATGCACAAGTGATGTCTGGTGTCCAGGAAGAAGGATGAAACTTGAGTGGCTGCATGAACATGGTTATTGTACTAGAACTCAGCTTTGGGGAGGAGTTTGTCCCAGTTGTCCTGGCACTCATTGCAGAAGAGTTGGAGGTATTGCTCAAGTTCCTGGTTCACATGTTTGGTCTGGCTGTTGGACTGTGGGTGGTAGGCAGTGGAGGTATGAAGCTTCAGATTAAGTAGTTGGTAGAGCTCCTGAGTAAAGTCTGCCATGAACTGTGGAGCCTGGTTAGAAATGTAGGCATTGGAGAGGCTGTGGAGCTCCCAGATGTTCTTCTGGTACAGGTTAGCAGCCCTTATGGTAGAGCAAGTGGTATGAGTAGGAACAAAGTGTGCCCACTTGCTGCAGAGGTCTACTACTACCATGATGGCATCCTAACCATAGGCATTGGGGAGCTCTATGATGAAATCTACCAAGGCAGCACTCCATCACTCTGTGGTCATGGGTAGGGGGTGGAGCTGTCCAGAGGGGAGACAATGCTGGGACTTGGTCCAGAGGCAGAGATTGCATGTACTAGTGTAGGACCCAATATACTGAGACATCTGGGGCTACCAATAATTCTGGGACACCAGCTCCAACATTTTTCATTGGCCAGGGTGTCTCACAATCTGGGAGTCATGGTGCTGCTCTACAATCCTCCAGTGTAGCTCTGGGTTATTGGGCATGTAGATGCAGTCCCAGGAGGTCAGGAGTCTGTTGTGAAGGGCCCATGTGTCTGCATGGATGGACTTGGTGCCAGTGATGCATCCAGACTTGAGCATCCAGGCTGCCTGAGCAATGAGTTCCTCCTGCAGACCCTCCCAGTTTTCATGCCAGATGTCCTAGAGGATCTCCACCTCTGCTTCCTTGATAACTAGACCTTTCATGGCTTGGATGACAAATAACTTGGGTCAAAGGAGCACAATGTTACTGTTGTCATCTCCCCTAGTGCCATGGTCTGCCCTCTGGGACAGGGTGTCTGGCTTTCCCATACTCTAACCTGGCTTGTAGTGCAGTGAGAAGTCAAAGTTGGCAAGGTAGAGAGATTACCAGGCCTGCTAGTGATTGGGCTTCTTGGCTATCTAGAAGTACTCAAGGTTCTTGTGGTTTGTCCACACTTCAAACTTGTGCTGTGCACTCTCCAGGAAATGCCACCACTCCTCAAAGGACCAGATGATGGCCAACATCTCCTTGTCATGGATTTTGTAGTTGTGCTCCACCATGTTCAGGCTCTTGGAGCAGAAGGCCACTGGATGCCATTTCTCATCCTCCTGGGATCATTGTAACAGAACAACTCCAGTGGCAAAGTCAGAGCTGTCAGCTTCCACCCAGAAGGGAGTCATCATTCACAAAGAGGAGGATGAGTTTGGAGGTGATGGCACACTTGAGATTGTCAAAAGCTGTCTGCTCTAGGAGGCCCCAGCTCCAGGCAGCATCCTTTGTGGTGAGGTCAAACAGTGGTTGGGCATGGTGGGAGAAATCCTGGATTAACCTCCAGTAGAAGTTGGTGAAGCCTAGAAAAGGCCTGCACTTCTTTCTTGTTCTTGGGCTCCAGCCACTCTGCAACACCTGCCACCTTTACTAGGTCCATCTCCATGGCTCTATGTGAGATGATCAGCCCAAGATACTTGATCCAGGTCTGCTTGAACTTGCACTTCTCTGGTTTGAAATAGAGCTAGTGAAGGCAGTGGTATTCCAAGGCAATGCACATGACCTAGCAGTGTTCTTCCAGTGTTTTGATGTAAATGAGGATGTCATTGAGGTATATACACACTATGCCTTCAGCAATGAAGTCCTAGAATATGTTGTTCATCATTGTCTGGAAGGTGGTGGGGCTGTTGGTGAGTCCAAAGAACATGATGAGGGGTTTGGACAATCCCTGGTTGGTCTGGAAGGCAGCCTTCCACTCATCTCCCTCCTGGATGCATATGTTGTTGTAGCCCTATTAGACATCCAATTTAGTGAAGTACCATGCACCCCAGAGGTTATTGATGAGCTTAGAGACAAGGGGGAGGGGGTAGCAGTTCTTCACAGTCATGGCATTAAGAACTCAGTAGTCCTGAACCAGTTAGAGATAGCCATTCTTTTTTTTAATGAAGAACACCAGAGAAGTCATTAGGGATTTGGAGGAGCAGATACAACTAGAGGCCAGGTTCTCCAGCAAGAAGGTATTGAGCTCATTCTGCTCCTTTGGCACTAGCAGGTAGACTTTACAGTTTGTGGAGTCTGGCACTAATTCAATGGCATGGTCCCACTGCTTGCACTCTAGGAGTGAGTCAAAAGAGGCCTTGAAGAACATGTCCTCAAAGGTGTGGAGATACAGAGGCACAGGATCCTGTAATTCCCAGGGCAAGGAGTTTGCAGCAAAGGCCTGGGCCAGTCACTGAGAGGTGGTCTGGCTGGCCCAGGTCTCTGTGATAGAGGGCAGGGAGCATAGAGTGATGATGTATATATGGTCTCCAACTTCCACTGTCTTGTTTGGAAACTCTGGGTTGCACAAGTTATGGAACTTCCCTCCTAGATCCTCCTTTGAGGTCTCTCTGCTACTCTAGTCATCCTTGTAGAGAGCCTCTCTACAGGGGAATGCCAGGGGTGGGAGATCTGGAAGGTCTAGATCTGCAAAGGAGAGATGACTAGCATGGCAAGCCCAAATGGCTGTGCACTCTCAAACCTCAGCCTAGTACTGTTCCTTGATCTTAGGTGATGCAGGTGGCACACTTCCAGAGGCATTGGCTCATAGTTACCTCACCCCAGGCCCAATCCACTTCAGGGTTGTGCTCTCCAAGCCAGGTGAACCCAAGGATCATATCCTGCCTGCCTAGGCTGGTGATGGTGAAGACTGCACACTTGGCATGGTTTTAGTAGTGGAGGATGAGATCTACTATGGAGTTGATGGCACCTGCTTCATTAGGTGTTCCATCAATATTGAACACTGAAATGGGCTTGGAAAGTGGCTGCATGGTCAGGCAGTGGCAATTCATGAACTCTGAATCCAGAAACAGCCCCATTGCTCCACTATCTAGGAGGGCGGTGACTCTGCAGGTTTGTTGAGTGTCTATGGTCTCAATCTCCACATTGAGGCACAAGGAGTTTGCAGAGGAGTTTGCAGCTAGTATATACTGCTGGGGCAGTTGGTGTTCTCAGGTGGGGCAGCATGAATAGAGCCTACCCAGCATTGGGGAGCTCAGCTTGGGGTCTGGAGTGGGTGTTTGTATGTCTGGAGGGGAGTACTGAGGTTCCTTTGTCTTAAGGTCATCAATATTGAGAGAAGTAATTTCATTTTCTATTGACAGACAAGTGAACCTGCTAGTACCTGGCAATGGAGGCATACATCTCATCCATTGCTTAACTCAAAATCCTCCTCCAAGATCGAGAGGGGGGCACAAATACCACTCTCCTCCAGGGTCAACTCTGGTGCTGGCTTGTCTAGTGAGAAATCTCCAGCAGCATCCTTTGCAGCTAATAGTTGCAGGAGGAATTTCTCCTGCTTGGCTGTGGAGAGATAATATACCTCAAGACCCAATGGGCAGTGTTGCACAAAGTGCCCTGATTTCCTGCATCTCCAGCACAGTAGCAGTGTGGGGCAGTGCTATCAGGCAGTGTTGATGTCTGTGGGGATGCCCAGCAGCAAGGATTGTGGTGTGGAGATGGCTGGAGCAGGAGTGGGTGCTGGGAGTATGGGAGCAGGGTATTAGAAAGCAGTGACAGGAGTGGGGCAGGGAGTCAGGTGTGTATGGCACAGCTCCCATCAAATTTCCATAAGCTGCCACTGATCCCAGGCCATCTTATACCAGGAGGCAATCTGCTCATCATCTGAATAGTCCTTGGCAAGGTTGTTGATGTGTTCTAGTAATGCAGGGTGCAGGCCATCCCAGAACATGTGGCACAGTTAGAGACCATTGGGGTAGGCCACTTGCTTAACTAATGCTTGAAAGGAATCAATATACTCATCCAGCATCCTTTTCCCTTGTTCATATTGCTCCCAGTCATGTAGTGCTAAAGCAGTGGTTTTGGTGGGGTCAATTGGAAAGAACTCTGCCTGGAAGTCCTTTCCAAAGGCAGCCCAATCTGCAAAACTTCTGACACCTCCAGAGTGACAAAACACCTGCAGCACATAGGTGGAGGCATGTTCAGCCTTCATGTATGACAGTACCCAAGCTATTTTCAGTACATCAGAGTTAAAGGCATCTCTGCTAAGATAAATGTAGGTGAGACAGGACTAGAGAAAATGCTCTCTGCCAAAACAGTTGCCATCATATGCATCCAGGAGTGTGGGATGGGGGATCCATGCTTGGGGGTTGACCAGAGCAGCTGGGAGGACCACTGGGGCTGCTGGGGGTGGTTCCATAGCTAGGAGTGGCACAGAGGTAGGGGTCAGGCACTCTAGTAGTGCCTGAAGGGACTGGCAAATGAGCTTGGTGGTTTGGTGGAGGGTGGAGAGTTCAGTCATGTGATGAGTGAGGGAAGATTGGGTTAATTGCATCCAGCTCTTTAGGTGTAGCAGGCAAGTCCAGGCCTTGTCCTGTAGGGCTGATGCCTTTGAGGAAGTGTCTAAGGTGGCAAGCTGAGATATAGAATTCCACAGGTGCTTGAGCCTGGCAGGGAAGTGACAGATAGGGGGCTCAGAGGCTTCATGCAGGCTACAAGGGGCTTCCAGACCAGGATTTGGAGACTTGTTCTGCTGTAAGGGAAACCTCTGGGAGCAATGGCTAAATCATGCAGCTAGCAAAGGGGAATCCAAAGTATATTAGAAACAGTAATTGATGATATAACAGTAACTAATCACCTAGCAGAGGGAAATCCAAAGAGAACAAGTCTAAGGATACCCACTGCTTGGTGTGGCACATCAGTGGGCATCAGAGGCATGGGAATGATTGTACAGGTGTCTGGAGTTAACTAAAGGTGCTCAACAAGGGCTCATGGTAAGTTTCAGGGGTTTTCCAAAAGGGAGAACAACCTCCAGAAATCTCCAGGAATCTGAAGAATGCCCTGGAGTTGTCAAATGAGCCTTGGGGAGTGGGAATGAGTTGACAAGAATTGGCTTGGGTTAGCATGGAGGTCTGAAATGGAAGTCCCCTAACACAATCATGGCCAAGAAGGATTGGATAGGGCATGAAACAATGCCAAGGCAGATAACTTTTTGATGGTTATAGACCTTTAATTTAGAGATAACATCATGAGTTAGTAGTCCAGAAGTCATGGGGCAATCAGTGATAACATAAGTGGAAATGGGAAAAGGTTTTGAAGCACAAAAAAGCAAAGTAACAAGGAGGAAGTAAAAGTATCTGAGATGTGTGAGTTGGTTGCACTGCTACCAATATATATATGTTTTGATGGATTTTCTTCAATGGAATAAAAGAGAAACTGGAATGAAAAAATTGGACATAATTAAGTAGAAGTAAACTTGGTGCAAGAGTCAACTAAACTATCTATTTATCAAAAGTAAACCCAGTGAATTTTTGCTTAGTATGGCCCACCAGTCAGATACTGCTGATAAGTATCACTAGGAGGAGTGAATTTCAGCTCCCTTGGAGAACATTATCAACTGTATTCAGATACAGACTACCACTATTAAAAGGCTTTCTGTTAGGGGACTGCTCATACCAGACCCTCTGGTTTGTTTCCTCTGTTCCAAGCCTGTCTTTGATTGCTGTCCTCCCATCTTCTGGTGACAAATACTTTTACCAAGGGCTATCTTTTGGTTATAGGAGGAGTGAATTTCAGCTCCCTTGGAGAACATTATCAACTGTATTCAGATACAGACTACCACTATTAAAAGGCTTTCTGTTAGGGGACTGCTCATACCAGACCCTCTGGTTTGTTTCCTCTGTTCCAAGCCTGTCTTTGATTGCTGTCCTCCCATCTTCTGGTGACAAATACTTTTACCAAGGGCTATCTTTTGGTTATATTTTCATGTGGTCACATGCCATGAGTCCGGAGATCAAGGCCATTTATGATGGAGTTTCATTTTCAGTACAATCTTCAGAGTTATGGCAATTTCTGGAGTTTGCACCTTTGGGTTAGGGTTAGAAGTTTTCCTGAAGCATCACACCTGGCCAGGGAGCCCCTTAGACTTGTTCTCTTTGGATCTCCCTCTGCCAGGTGAGTAGTTATGTCCATAGACCCTTGTACAGTACTGAATAGACTTTGGATCTCCCTTTGCCAGTTGTGTGACTTAGCCACAGCCTCCAGAGGTCACCCCTACACTTTTTATTCATATAGACTGGCCTTCTGAAAGACTCCAAAATATAATATAGTTTGCATCACATCTGATAGAAAAGGAAGAAATAATAAATAAAGAATAAAAATCAAACAGGTAAGAAACAAACAGGATGTAATGGGCAAATCATATGAGTTGCTAAGTTTAGCAACTCAAGAGAAAATACAGCAAATCTTCATGGCATGAAATCTCCTAAAAAATTTGTGCAAAGCACTGAACAACAAGTTGCTAAGTGCTATGCTTTGACATGGCAAAAAGTTTTTGAAATGAAAGTGTCTGTGAGTAATAGCTATCAAAATAAAAAGCAAGGGTTAATAAAAAGTGGAGAACTTAGCAAAAGAAAAAAGAAAGCAGAAAATGAGCAGAATAAGTTTGAAGTGACATAAACAGATGTCAGATTTCTGACAAAGTTGAAATGTGTCATTAAAAATTGACATAGCAATATCAGGGAAGCTGTCATTGTCAATCAAGTTTCAAGTGGATGTCAATGAGAAATGTTGATATTGAAGGCATCACAGGGCACAGTAATGTGTTCTCGAGCAAAATATGAGACCAAGCAAAAAGCTGCCACTGGGCAATGCAGGACAGATCCATCTAATTCACAAAGAATGTAAGTGTCTCCTTAATTACAAGATATTACCATTACTGGCTCTAAATAGTGAGGGCTCACTTTCTTATTGTGGATAACCTCTATCTTGATATTGCATATAAGGACTAGGTCACTTTGTTACAAGTTGTAATCATGGATAGTAGTGGCATATTCTTTTTTAAAGCAAAGTGCTAAGCAGCAAGTAGTAAGGATTTTGTTATATAAGTTATTAAGGTATTCTTGGCACTACTGGAGGTCAATGGCTTGGCAGGCAATAAGGTCAGTAGTAGATAGAAGGGAGTTTGGTGGTAGTTATAGGTAAGTCACTTTTATAATGTCAGCTGAAAATAGGAGGTGCAAATTGATAGCAGCATAATGTGAGGAACAGCCTATGTACTTGTGCACTGTAACATTTTCTGACTAAAGGACTGAATAAGTAGTGGCACTCTATCTCAATTGATCATTATCCACAGCCTTGAACAAAGCTTGCTGAACATCAAAATGTGGTCACCTCTATGGTATTATTAGTGCATTTGTTATACTTT
The DNA here is from genome assembly GCA_017657295.1 of Termitomyces sp. DKA64. Lineage (NCBI taxonomy): Eukaryota > Fungi > Basidiomycota > Agaricomycetes > Agaricales > Lyophyllaceae > Termitomyces > Termitomyces sp. DKA64. The sequence goes on along the minus strand of JAGGAV010015639.1, from coordinate 3,292 downwards.
TAGATATGAATGATGTTATACTTTTTTGCTAGGTAAGCAGCAGCCTTGAAAATAGCAAATTTATTATTAATAATGATTTTATGAAGGCTGCCCTAGCAACATATAATGTTTAGCAATAGCATCAATGTTTTTCCTAGAAAGCATCTGGAATTCAAAGTAATAAATTGGCAAACATTGTCTTTGAATAATGTATTGAAACTTGTTAAATGGAGACATAAACATGATATCAATATAGATCTTGCTCAATAAAGGGGCAGAAATAGTAACTACTAATGGTATAAGTATCTCAATGGTTTGATGGACCTGACAAATATGGCAAATATAGATATACCAAGCAATGTTGGCATCAATTTGGAGCCACCAAAAGCATTCAAGGCAGCTTAGATAGCAAATAGTTTTTAATAGCCAAGCTCATCATACATAATATGCAGGATATATAAGCAGGAATTAATAAGGATAAATAGTTTATAAATGCTATCCTAGTTGCATTATTAAAGCTTACTATCAGCTAGAAAAATCATGGTGACATAGTATATGAAGATGACTTGGTTGCTGTTGCTAAGGCTTGTAGGCCTGGCAAGGTCATTAAGCCCTGTTTAGACTATGAGCACTTGCTTGTTGCCTGCTTTTGCTTTAGCACTATATAGGAGGTCACTATAGGTAGTAGTAATGTCATTGCAGAGGAGTAAAGGATTTTTGCTAATAATTAAGTAGAGGGTTCGAGTTGCATCAAAAGCATTAGCAAATGTTTAAGGTTTTCTAGTTGAGGGTTGGTAAAGCAATAATCAAGATAAAGAATTGGATGCAGCTGTATGACAAAAGAGTGTAATGAGCAACTAAATATGGTGCATAAAAGCTGTGCATGCAGTCAATCTAGTCTTCAAAGATAGCATTGTTGCTATTGTCAAAAAGTGGGCCACTTGGTTGTAGCAAGCATTGTAACAGTTTGTTAGGGCTATAAAAGGTAATCTTGACATAGGCAAGCTCAAAATGGAACATGCAAATTGCCATGATCTAGCAGTTCATAACAGTGAGGGGCTAGATATCAGGGCTCTGAAGCATACTCTTGATACAACAAGTGTCAGCTTTAATGATGAGATTGCTAACTTCCAATATATATATGCACAAAGCCTGAAGTACTTGATAGAAACCATAGAGCTCAAGCTTGGGCTAACTGAAGAAGGTTTTCTTGGTATTAAGCATTATTGACTTAAATTGATTATAGTAATGCTGTTCACAGTTGTTATTGAAATACTGGTAGAGGTAATAATTAATAGCAATGTACAATGTGTCAACCATTAAGATGAGGTCAGGAAAGTCATAGTCTACAGGTACAAGAAGTCTAGCATCCTCAAGGGCCTTAACAAGATTGTGTTGAATGCTAAGTTGGTCAAGCTCAAATTCAAAGAGCATACTGTGTCTGATAAGTAAAGTTTTTAACAAATATCTGCAAGATGCCAACTATACTCAAGAATGCTCAGACTTCTGACAGTGACTGATAAGGTCTTCAGTGCTTGAGCAACACTAAGCAGCTTTTGTCAGGTATTGGCCCCATTAAGAGTGCAGACATAATTAAGGATCTTGAAGGTTGGAGCATAAAGGAACAAGTTTATGATCAGAAAATGTATTTCCACAGTACTCCATGTGCTGGAGCACACAGTTAAGGAGCTCAAAAAACTTTTATAATGCCAAACAAATATTAGGATTAGTGGAATGCTCAACAGGGATACTGTTAATGAGCTTTCAATCTTTAGGTCTCTTAGCATTGACATTGTCTATAAAGCTGCATAGGTCATAGGATATTTCAAGCTGCAGGATAAAGGTAACATTATCATGAAAGATGAGTACTGAGTTCATTTATCCCATCAGTAAGGTGACTAAGCAGGGAGTGCTAAAAGAGGTCCAGAATGTTGACAAGTCTTTTGAAGCAAAGTTGATAACATACTTGTCATAACTGATATATAAGTTTAGAGTAATGCTTCATATTCTATAAGGGAACTGATCTCCAGATCATCCCATCCTTGCCTAGCTTAGTCCAACAGGATCAGCACCTCTATCTAGCTGACCTTCAGACTGCCTGGCCCTTCTTACTCCCTCACTGTCTTGGCTCCCAGGCCTAATGGGTATGTCATGCTTAGCACAGGGCATATTCTTGTCAATTATTAATCCTTCTACTACTGGGCCTAATTAGTCAATAGTTTGTAGTCATTGGCCTCTGCTTAGTCAATAGGTTGTAGTCAGCAGTCTCCAGCTTAATAGTCATAGGTACTTAGTCATCAAGTAGCCTGGTAGTATAAAGGCAGACCTGGGGGTAGAATATCCCCAGTCTGGACAATAGCATTGCTTCTAGGTTTATCCACTAGCATAACTATAAGCTCAGCCCATGCAGCCCCTTGCCTTCTGCCTCACCCTTTATCTTTGCCCCTTGTTGGACACCCACCTCTTGCTTGCTGGCCTTTGGCCAGCTTGCTTGCTGCTCATCTCTTGATAGGAGTGTCAGGTCATGAGTGGTGGGCTTGGTTAAGACTATCCACAGCCAACATTTCCTTACATATTCATCTGATAAATGGTCAGAGATTGGCAGTATATCAGAGTGGCAATTATTGATACAGTTTATTGGCTCCAAAATATGGGCAATATAAAACTTACTGTTCTTTTTGAGAATGTAAAGCCATCAGGATTGGTGTAACACTTCCATTATAGTTTGTGCTGCTTATGGTTCACACTCTATAACACAAAACCAGTCAATTAGTTTGTTTATCTCTATATAATGGGACAATGTGTGGGAAGGGCATAATAAGTGATGGATTATAATGCTAGGACTTTGGTTGCTTACTAATGCTGACTAAAATCATATAAAATTGGTCAGCATTCATAGAGTTGAAAGAATCACAGAATTTCACCAAGTTCAAAACACAATTTAGTGGACTCTGTTTTTCATGCCTTGTGCATTTCCTGGCATAACATGACCAAACATCCCACAGTCCCCAAAATGTGTGGAGGAAAGACTGCACAACAAAGTGGGTATATTGGGGTATTGATGCATTGATAAATGCTAATAATTATTGATTAGAGTGACAATGGCACATCAAACACACATTAAAGTGTGTATTGGATTATTGATGTGTTGATCAATGCTAATAATTATTCTAAGAATTCTGAATGATTTACAAATGTAAGTTTCACTTTAGATAAAACATTATCTATTACTAACTTTTATATATTTTAGCATGTAATGTAGTCTGTATAGTGTAAGATAGATAGTGATTGGACTTGACCAAAAATTCTAAAT